>JAZHYW010025746.1:0-12098 GCA_037355805.1 Ixodes ricinus | reverse complement strand
CAGTGTTGCCAGGTCTACTGATTTATCAGTAGATCTACTGATTTCGTTCCGGGTCTACTGATTCACTGAAAAAAACGAAAATCTACTGACTTTTTTTTTTAGTAAACATATAAAAATTTATTATTTTCCCTTCAGTTTCCAGGGTCGCCCATCAAAGGAAACTCATATTCTCCCAGAATTAAAAATGAAGCACTGGCTAGATGGCCCAGAAGCCCGTCCTATTCGAGTGACTTAGCCGTATATTCATCTATCTATTCACCCAGAGCAGGTTCGAAGGCCAGTCTATGATCTCGCCGCCGTAACGTCCCTCTCCCGAGTGAGCCAATCAGCCTGCGGCGCAGAGCGAGAGGCATGAGCGCATGCGCGTGAACTCTCAGCTGCTCCCAGCTGAACGGAGAGGGCTGCCATTTTCATTCATTCGCCCGGCGGAATGCAAGGGATCGACATCCAAATTTCGGTTCTTTCCTTTTATTTGGCAGGCTCTGGCAAGAAAATGATATAATATTATTCCTCGGTGGCTTAAAAAGCTAACGAATTAAGTTTCTCCACGTTTGAACGCAAACTTTGAGTCAGGCGAAAAAGAAATATGCCCGTAGCAGACAACGCGTAGCCTCAACAGTGCTCCGCGCCGACAGCGTCGCGTCAACAACCTTCCACAGCCCAGAAAGGAAAGATGGCAGCTTGCAGAGGACTTCCATTGGACATGCACGCGCGCACTTGCCGGAACGTCTTGTTTTGGTTTCGTTTCAATAATAGCGACAGGTGGATGTCGCACTGTCGCCCCCATCTGTTGATCCCAACAGTGGCTCAGTCTCGATTTCAAAGAATAATCCTCGA
Organism: Ixodes ricinus; assembly: GCA_037355805.1. Taxonomy (NCBI): domain Eukaryota; kingdom Metazoa; phylum Arthropoda; class Arachnida; order Ixodida; family Ixodidae; genus Ixodes; species Ixodes ricinus. The sequence continues at coordinate 11,261 of JAZHYW010025746.1, read as the reverse complement.
AATTGCAACACTAATCAATGCTAATAAAATAATAATAAAAAAACCATTTGCAGTGCCATTTTATTTTGTCCTTCATAAAGAATTACTTGAGAACTGGTCTTTTTTCATTTTTATTTGTGTTTATTACCATGTTATTTGTTACTCTATACTATTTCTTCGAAGTGTGGTTTAATGGAAATAGCAAAACATGGCAAAACACAGATTTCGTAGAATCTACTGATTTTTGTGCAAATCTACTGACTTTTTGGGGATCAATCTGCTGACTTTTTTTTTTCTCCGTCTGGCAACACTGGTGCCCGTAGACAGTCACAAGCAAAAGAAAATCTGGAAAGGTTTCTTCTCTGACAGCAAGCTACAACACATAAATTTTCTTACTTGTGAAAAAAAAAATAAAGCTGAAATTTTTTATGAAAAAAAAAAGTTAGCAGCGGGAAGAAACGAAGAACGCCGGAGTCAAGACGCTTTGCAACCACCACTTTGACTGGTTACAATTTTTGTACCAAGCAAATGATACAACATGTTTTTGCACTTTCTTTTTGCCTGGCCTAAGGAGAGTTGTACCCCAGAGTTTCAATGAAATCGAGACTGTCTTTTTATTTTGTTTTTTCAAAAGAAGTATTTTTTTAAAATGGTTTTTTTCAAAATAGTTTTTTGTTATGTTTATTCTTTTATCGGAAGCTCATATTTTTGACGAATAATTTAGATGCCCTGGCCTATATTATGTGTAGCTTTCGAACTCGTTAATGCCATACAGATTGAGGTAGAAGGCCTGAAAGCCTGTTGCACCTGGTCGAAAGTTAGGAATTTTTTATATATATTTTTAATTTATAAAGCACACAATATTTGAATGCAGTGACTTAAACTTTGGTGTGTTACATGAAACAAGAAACATTTCTGGCGTACCACTCCTTGCCTGCCTCCCACAGGACCGCAAAGTTGGCAGCTAACGCAGTCAGCGATGGGAGCGGCGCCGTCGCGCAATCTTGAAACATTTTTTTCTCGTAGTGAAAACGCGGTTTCGAGACAAAAAGTTTCGTTTCGTGCGATTCATTTGAGTGCACATCACATATAAAAAAAACAGAGAAAATAAAAATGTTGAGTGGACCTGCTGGTTCGATCTCTCGTGGAATCACCCAACACCGTTTGACATATCCAAGGCTGCGGCGCCTGGCAACTGCACACAGCGGCGCACAGCTCTCAGCACTTGAAAAAGGTTGTTTGCAACTGACAACCGCTTAGCAGATAGATTAAGAAGGCATACCATAAGCGCATACAAGCCGCTACGTTGGGCCACCGGCGCTTGCGAAGGGCTCGCGCCGCAGCGCGCAGTTGTCAGGCGTCGCAGCGTTGCATATGCCTCTGCTTCGCAAACATTCGGACAAATGGTTCGCGGCGACAAAGCGGTGTGCTCTATGTTGGTCAAGTAAGCGGCACTCGAAGGCATACGCTACAGTGCAAGTCAACAGAGCCAGCGCGAGCGGCCAAATCACAGCGCACTCGGCTCTCGCGTCGCGATTGTTGATTCAGAGCTCTGCCTACCCTTATGACATGTGCGCGGGTGTTCATAAACGGCTCCTCTCGACTACACGCGAGTCAAATTGAACCAAAATGAACAGCTAACAGCGCGATAGGAATCGGTAGCAACGGTAGTACTAACCCGGGGAACAAGGCGCGAAGCGGCGTGTTGTACGTCGGCACTCCCGTCGAAAAAGGCGAAATAAAGACACAAATGCTATATATATACAAGAAATATCGCGTGCAGAAGAGAATAGAAACACTTAAAAGCAATAAAAATACACTTGAACAGATAAAAATAGGTAATGGAATCGAAAAACAGAGGATTAAGAGGGGCTATAGCCCCTCTTAATCCTCTGTTTTTTTATTCCATTACCTATCTTTATCTATTCCAGTGTATTTTTTATTGCTTCTAAGTGTTCCTATTATTTTCTGCGCGCGATATTTCTTGTATATTATATAGTATTTGTGTCTTTACTTTGCCTTTTTCGACGGGAGTGCCGACCGACAACTACACCGCTTCGCGCGTCGTTCCCCAGGTGAGTACCACCGTTGCTACCGATTCCTATTACGCTGTTAGCTGTTCATTTTGTTTCATTGGACCCGCGTGCAGTCGAGAGGAGCCGTTTATGAACATCCGCGCACATGTAGGCAAAGCTCTGAATCAACACTCGCGACGCGAGAGCAGAGTGCGCTGTGATTTGGCCGCCCGCGCTCGCTCCGTTGACTTGCACTGTAGCGTATGCCTTCGAGTGCCGCTTACTTGACCAAGATACAGCACGCCGCTTTGTCGCCGCGAACCATTTGTCCGAATGCCTGCGAAACCGTAACACCGTTTGACATATCCAACGCTGCGGCGCCTGGCAACTGCACACAGCGGCGCGCAGTTGTCAGCACTTGAAAGAGGTTGTTTGCAACTGACAACCGCCTAGCAGATAGATTAAGAAGGCATACCATAAGCGCATACAAGCCGCTACGTTGGGCCACCGGCGCTTGCGAACGGCTCGCGCCGCAGCGCGCAGTTGTCAGGCGCCGCAGCGTTGCATATGCCTCAGCTTCGCAAACATTCGGACAAATGGTTCGCGGCGACAAAGCGGTGTGCTGTATGTTGGTCAAGTAAGCGGCACTCGCAGGCATACGCTACAGTGCGAATTAACAGAGCGATCGCGGGCGGCCAAATCACAGCGCACTCGGCTCTCGCGTCGCGATTGTTGATTCAGAGCTCTGCCTACCCCTATGACATGTACGCGACAACGCGCGAAGCGGCGTGTTGTCCGTCGGCACTCCCGTCGAAAAAGGCGAAATAAAGACACAAATACGATATATATACAAGAAATATCACGCGCAGAAGAGAATACAAACACTTAAAAGCAATAAAAAATACACTTGAACCGATAAAAATAGGTAATGGAATCGAAAAACAGAGGATTAAGAGGAGGCAAGCGGCATGCGATCTCAAGGCAGAGCGGCCAGGCGAGGGACAATCTCTCCGACATTTCCTCGCGCGCGGGCCGGGGCGCTTGGGAAAATAGCAAATCGTCTATTACTTTAGCTCAAAATTGTCACGAACACTTGGCACACATGTTTACACTGAAGCGCACCTAACATAGTTTAAAAGCAGAACGAAAACGGGATGAGATTCGCTTACCGCTTCACGGAGACAGGCGCCTTCGGATCCTAAACCTTACGGGCGAACTGGGCGAACTTCGAAGTCTCCGGCGATCGGACGAGGCGAGCTCGCTGCGCTTCGCTGACCACGCCTGGTTGAACTATGAGAGGCGCCGTCAAGTTGAGAACCAGAGTCGCACTAGAAGCGGACCGCCAAACAGCTGTCCCGTAAAACGTAAAACGAGCCGACGACCCCCACGCCACTACGACGCCATCTTCGCGGCGACGGGAACTGGAAGCGTGGAAGCCGGGAAGTTAGCAAAGCCGCAGCAGCGGAAGCCACCGGGCGGAAGCTTTACGTTTCGGTTTCGCTTTTCTTCTCCGACGCCGGCAACGGTTGCGGGGTGGTGGGTTTGCGGCTGGTTCAGGCGACGAGAGGAGCCACGAAAAGTCGCCGAGTTGGCCGAGTATGAGTCACGGCCCACAATACGAGCAACGGGCCGTTTGCCACTGTCGACCGGTGACGCGGTATCCTCGGCTTGGTGTCACGATCGGTTTGTTGTGTGCACGTTGGCTTTGCTTTCCGGTACGGCTGATGCGGCTGTCAAATACTTGTGGAGCACATTATTCGAGACAGTCGCCCCAAGACGTCGCCGTGAAGAGTTGACCGAGGAATTTGTGTGAGCTCAACGTCGGTCTATGTTCCGTTTCGACATGTATGGTATATGTAACGATACCGTTGGTAAACGATGGACGTTTTTCTTGGAAGACGGCGGTCGCCTCTCTGCATGGATGATTTTGTGATAGCGGTCGTCCAATGGTATAAGCGTTTTGTGGAAAGTTGGCGGTCGCCTACGTCATCGGACGCAAAATCATACCAGGCACACCGATTTCATATCGGTAAGCAAACTGGTTGCCTGTGTAGAAAGAGGCGGAGCCATAGCGGTGCCGGTGTCTCCAGTTATGCAGAACGCCAAACCAAACTAGCTGCATCGATAATAACAAGAAATTATAGAGGTGTCATACCAGAACTGTTGAGCAGCAGGTATGTTTCTCGTACGTTTTTCCAATAGGGGAGAAAAACATTTAATGCAATATCTGCTGTTATTTCAAAACGTCACCATATTTCTGGTTTGTCGACGGGGATTAAGCTTCCAGGACTTATCAAAGATCGAGCCCGGCAAACCTTCTAAGGGATACGTTTTACGCGCATGAACTGTGGTGCCCACACCTCCACAGAATTTCGCGGATGACAATTGAGTGGGCGATGAATGACTGAAGGAAACTAGACGTTTAATGGGGCGAACTTGTGGCCAAGACAATATAGAAGAGGCCTAGCGTCGCAGGCGTCGATGGAGGCGTAACGTGCTGGATCGAGCGCTGATGCGAGACTGACTCCGTAAGAAGCTTAACGACATAGAGTAATATGGTGTAACGTAAAGACGTGACCACTCCGCATGGCCCTAGCTGCTCCTTTGACTGTCAGCGCGGGACCAACTCACAACAGCCTAGCAGGTGTTGTGAAGTTGGTCTAGCTTCTGTCAGGCGCATTCCTTGACTACATGGGTAGAGACACATATGGCTGCTGTCTAAAAGGGTGGATAACTAACAGCATTGATTCGATTTGCATCAAACGGTATCTTGCGCCATCTTGTATACCGTGACTAACAATATTTTTAAATTTATTTAGTCGCAGTGCGACGCACGTTGCGAGCACGTCGCGGTGTGGTTGGAAGTAGAGTCACTCAATGTCCCCAGAGTAACGAGATTCCATTCAGTCCAGCTACCGGAAGTTAGTCCCAAACAGTCCAGTTCTGATTGATTGATTCAGCCCGTGCGGGCTTATCAGACGCTTATTTTGAAGATTTTCACCGAAACAACCAAATACACTATATAAGACGTTTCCGCGTTATCACGGGTACGCACGGGTGGAGGAAGCTCTTGGCATCAATGAATTGAGATTGAACAGAAGGTGCGTAGATTTTCTTTAGTTATTTTTATATCAAGCATTCCATAATCCAGTTCGCCAAAGAAGATCGCTTACTTGTTTGCTCGCTCCTGTTACCCTGGTGCTGCGTTTCAAATCATATGCCTCAGACGCTAGAGTGTACATCGGACAGCCCGCCGAGGGTCACGCCTTGGCTGCCTGGCCTGCTCGCCTGGGCCGTCACTGGGGACCTCAGTCTGTCTGTGCTAGATCGCAAACTCAACGATGAAGTTAACTCAATCGGTCGCTGATTGGCTGCCCTTTTGGTCACGTGATGTGACGTTGCGATTGAGTTTTTCCCTACGGATTCCGATGAAGTTCGAGCTATGCTGGTGAAATAATGAAGTTAGCGGTGACGTCAAAATGTCGTCACGATTGAGTTTGGCGATTGAGATAACTTTGTAGTTGTCAGGCAGCCGGAGTTGCCAAACTCAATGAAGATGGCGACGTTCACGCTCGCGGATGGGGCGAGCCAAACCGGTCTTTCGCGGACTATCGCTACGTTTTTGATGTGTTCGGTTCAAGGTTCGTCAGGGACGTAGTCGGGGAATATTAACCGACACTCGCTGGCTCTGACAGTTGCCGCGGAAGCTTTGGCGGCGTCGCGAGGGGCCATTTGCTGACAGCCGAGCAGCAAGTGCTCTCAGCTTCTGAGTCGCTTGAGGCATATTTTGGTCCGGCGAAAACATCACCGTGCATCGGTGCGCTGTGAGTCGCGTTCTTTTGGATGTTAAAGAGACGATAATCGATCACCCGGGGTTCAAGGTGGGTGGACTTCGCGCGAAAGGAAGACGGAGAGACGACAACCAAGAAGTTCAGCGATGCGAATTCAGCAGTGCGCTCGGTAAATACTCTTACGTATCAATACGCTGTGTTCTAATACAGTCTGAATTGAACATTTTCTCAACGTGCTTGCACGACAGCTCTCGGTAGAAAACGGGCGCCTCATTCAACGCGATGAGTGTCGTGCGAGATCGTTCTAAGCGCACATTCAAGCTTACTCTAGTGATTGCATGTGTATAATTCATCCAAAGGTCTAGGGCCCCAACATCGGGAAATTGTTCAGCTTAAGCACGCTGTGTCCGTTTTTCCTTCACACTTGCCAAACTCTGTATGGACAGATTATGATACATAATTTTGATTGCCTGATACGCTGCACCTCTTTGCTCTGCAAGACATGATTTTTGGTATCATTTAAGCCAAGTGTAAATACATCCACATTATTTTTTTTGCAATTATTATTATTATCTTTATATTGCAGGCTTTTGGGGATGTTATAAAAACCTACATGCTACTAGTTCCAAGCACAGACTGCATTAGCATAGAAAGCATCTATCTAGCCTTGATGTGCTTTTGGACAACTGAAAAGGTTACGAAACATTAATATCAGAGGCCGTTGTGTGCAGGTGACAGCGACTAACCCCTGAAACCGTGGTTGCACACCAATTCCTCGCAATCTCAATGGATGCTGTGCTGTCCCAAGGCCAAGCTTAACAAAAAGCATTGCTTAAGATTCTGTTGTGGAGCAGTGAATAGGATGCTCAAAAGCAGGTCCAGTGGTTGCAAAGGTTCTGGGCACAGCAACATCATTTGCCTTTCTGCATAAGGCAGGCTCCCAGCATCTTCCCGAGCCCCTTGCTCCTCAAGAGTTCGACCCCGAGGACGGTGTGATCTTTCACAGCAGAGGACAAGCTGTGCAGCGTTGAAAATAATAAAGGTGGCTGCCTCTGCACCCCAATTAGTATGTGCTGCCTACTAGGGTCGCCCTCGTCAAACTTGCAGCCTGACAGCCGTCAAGCCTGTTACCAGCTTTGTCTTTCGAATCGTCACATTTGAAATATACTTGTGTGCATCTGCTTGCAATTTTGTGTCATACATTGTAACTTGCCCAATCTAGTATACACGGCAAGTCCCTTTTGACTGCAGAGCAATCTACCTAGCAGACAGTACAAGCGGCATTCAATTTTGTTGGGATCTTTTATCGACTACTTATTATAGATAAAGGAGCAGTTTGATACGAGGACACTTTTCTTGATCTGAAGCAATTTAATATGCATTAAAACGCCTGACACCAAGCCCATAGCAGGCAAGTCTGGTATTTCAGAAAATTCTGTTATGGTTAGAAAAAGATAGACATCACAAGTATATTTCTTTTTATTGGTCTGGTACCTGGGCTGAAGAAACACCTCACCAAGCATGTGATGTCAGAGATTTTTTGGTATGGCACCTAAAATTAGAACTTTATAAGTTTGTGATAAGTTGCTTTTTCTGAAAAAGCTTTGTAACACAATGTTTATGGCAAGGGTAACCTGGCAAAAATGCAAACCGCATAAGCTAGACTCCGAAGCATTACGACTGAGAACAAAAGCAGGGCCCCCTCACGGATGGCATCTCGTTTCTCATCGACTGTGTAAGCATTCCAGCTCCAACAGTGTATTGTTCTAAGCATAGAGAAAGAAAAGGTGAAGAATTAACTGTGGTTGCTGGCATCTGGATGATTGGAGCCACCGTACCACCATTAATTGGGAAATTTCTGGTTCTTTGTATACGAAATTCACATTGACATCAGAAGTTGCGGTACAAGTGTCGGTACATAAACAATTGCACCGAGATTTGCTGACCTAAAAATTTTATTCCATGTATGACAATTTTGTTGGGTATGACCAAGGTACTTCTGCAAATCTTGTTTCCATGCTATACTGAAATCATGACAGAAGCAAAATAGTGCATAGGGAGCATTTTTATTGTAGATGAAAATTCTGCACCACCATGAGGTGCAGCACAAGTGTGGTCAGTGAAGATGACTGCTGGGCATGTGCAGCTGCTTGTCCCACCAGAGCCTGCAACCAAAGTACACAAAAGGGGCTAATGCTTACAAATACATATATTTTTAAACAGCATGTTAGAGAAATTGCATAGAACAATATAATCCCAGTAGTGTATGGCATACCACTGCTTTAACCTTCTCTCATAACTCTCATGCAGTACTGGAAATAGCAAGAATGCGAGACTTCGGAAAGACGTTTAGTTTATGCGAGCACCTTCCTAACCAAGGAAGTGCTCAGACCAGCACACTCATGCTGTGGGTTTTCCAGTACAGCACGTAACCTATGAGACGGGCAGCCCTCAGCAATGTGCATTTAGCTTGATCTAATTACTTTGCAGTAAACAGGCCTGCTCCGTCGATCACATAAAAAAATGGAAAGGGACAAGCTGGTGGAAATCGGTCACTTCAAAACCCAACAGAAGGTCAGAAAAGGAAAAGGAAGGAAAACACAAGACTGCTGCATTCACCTTCCTTTCTGCTATAACTGTCTGTCATAGCTGATTTCCAATGACACGCTAACTCATTATTCTATCATGCCTTGGTGCTAGAAGTTCAGCCTTCACATTGTATTGTAGCGCTACAGAGGATGTGGTCACTGAGCTGCTCTGGATGTAATCTGAACAAAAGCAGGATGAAGAAACTCAGCCTAAAATAACTTATTATTGCCATATAATGGTTTTGCTGCCACGGTTCTCTGCACAATGCGCTTGCCCCAATTTTGGACATGGCTGCACTCCTCACAAAAGCTAGGGAATTCACATGTTGTTCACGTGCACTTTATTCACCCAATGCAACAGCACTCCCACTGCAGTGGGCGAGTCCAAACAGATGCGAGTTACAGGGGCAGTTCAGGCCCTCGCCATCAGGTGGCAGTTCACCCTGATGACTGGTGCCTGGCTGACGGCTATGGCAGATTTCGGTAGCACGCCGCTCGCTTTCGCGGTGATGATGTGTCGTCATCAGTGGACAGCGCCGTGGTGGTGACACCACTCTGCACGCTGTCCAGATGCCGATTCAATGCAGGCTGCACTCCTGTTGCCCACGTGACGCCACAAAACAGGCGCGCGCTGTGCAGCGGAGGTGATTGTCGGCCATTCGTTTGCCTTGCAAAGGTCGGTACCGATGCCTTGATGCAGTGCACCTTTTTATTGTCTCTGATAAATGTGCCTTCAGGTGAATTCGAGCCCTCTTGCTTCTTCGAAGTTCTGCAAATGTTATGTCGCCAGTGAGCGCCTACCAAACGTCTCCAGAATGCCGCGCACTCGGGGTGAGAGCGATACGCGATTCTGCTCGTCACGCTGGTCGTGCTTCTCCAGCCTGATGCTGCGCAATACCTCTTTATGTACCGTCATGCCGCATCAGGTTCACCGATAAATCGCTGCGTTGCCGTTGTTCATCACGCCTCACCATCTGTCAATGACATCTGTGCTGGAGGTGTGGGGCGACGCACAAAGAGTGCATGCCACGGCCAGGCGTCGAACCTCAGACCTTTGCAAGGAAGCCGGCACGACAATCCCTGTACTTTCTGTGCGCCTGCTCGGAAGGCAACGGCGATGGCAATATATTGACTGGTGCAGGAACAGCGGCCTGAGGCGGTGAAGATTGTAAACAGTAGTCAGTGAACCGCAGTTGCTACTATGTTGTCCGGTACAGTATGCGAAAAACATTGCCCTGTAGTGCTGGCAACGCCATCCTGCCTGCGCTCGCCAGCTGGACTTCTTAGCCTGAGATGGCGATCTCTGGCAAAGGTGGAGGAGCGATACCCAAGTGCAAAAAGTTAGAGAAGTATGCGAAGTGCATGACGACAATTTTGCCCCGGATTGATGAACAATGCCTTCAGCTAGGTGCGTCCTGTTCCCGGCAACGAGCCTTCGCCTATAAATACTGAGATGTCAGTTACGCGAATTGATGATGGTCTCTTAGCGTCATTTCTGTGTCCAATTTGGCAGTGGTGGTGGCTGTAGTGTTACCGCAGAATGTTTGGTGGAAGCACTGCCTTGTTGAAATGGAACCGCAGGCGGTGTGGGAATGTTTTGGTACCAGCTGACCACCTGTCGGGAAGCTTGGATCACGAGACCACAGCCTTTGCAAACCTGTGCCTTATGTCTCATCCATTACCTCTGCTGCTGCCGACAAACATAAACTCGAGTAACCAGCCGATTGCCTCTGCGCCATGGGTACACCTAAGTTTCCATTGAGTCTTGATTGATGTCACCTTGCTAGAAACACGGGTTGGGCCTCTGGCCACCTTAGAGCTACCGGCCAGGCACAATAATGTTCCTGATGACAGCTTCTTCGGCCTCTCCCTCGTGAGTTACGCATGGTGCAGATAGTGGTCACGGATTTTATGTAATTGCTGGGATGTACGAACAGCTGTCCGCTTTGGGCCACTGGAGCCACGCAGATTCACCGCCGGTCACGGTGCTATGCTCGCTGCAACCACAGACCATCAGTGGCCATCAGCATGAGACTACCGACGGCACTCGTGCATATATACATGTTAATGACGCGACATGAGGTGCAAACAGTGTATCATGGAGATGAAGTCAGGCTTTTATACCATTTGGTGGTGGTGGTGTGAGCTGCCACCTGTTGGGTCTCACTAGCACCTTTGGTCGCAGCAGATGAGTCCTGCAAAATCCAATTAAACACATGTTATAGCACAAAAAGATTGACGTATTTCAGTTCGCGCGTTGATGTAATGCCCTTGCCTACACCTTAAAATTCAGATATCGGAGGTGCCTATGCAGAAGTCTGAAATTAACTCGTGAGCTTAGGCGCTACGATCCGAAGCCTCGAAGAAACATTACGAGCAGCACACTCGCGTAAAAGTCAATAAGACCAATAACCCGGTGTCTGCTCACTACTAGTAGCAAGTTTTGGCGCGAGACCGTCACCGTGTTTGCGGTGAACCCACCAGTACGGCTGGTAAAGGCTTTAAGCGCGCTGAAAAGAGCGCTTCAAAGTTACAGCGCCAATACCAGTAGCAATTTCGCTGCGCACGGCAACGCAACGCGTAAAACCGCCTATTGCGATTTCAACGCCACCACAACTGCACCGAGATGCCGCCCGTGCCAGCGACGGACGGAGCGCGTCCCTCTCGAAATCCTGCGCCTTCTTCCGCGTCTTTGCGGGCCAGATTCTGTCCTACTCCTCGGGTTCCATGACGGCCGCCCCAGACGACGTCACCCCGCCAGACTGCCGAGTGGCCCATCGCGACGTGACAACCTTTGAGAAAGGCCTGACTTGACAGCAAAAATTCCAGAAGTGGCGCAAATCTTCGTACAGGCACGCAGAACGCTGCGCGCGACAGCCACCGTCAGC
>JAZHYW010025744.1:0-12663 GCA_037355805.1 Ixodes ricinus | reverse complement strand
TCCCGTTTGAACTAGCACAACAGTTTTGGAAGGAAAAAAAGCCCCTTAAGAATCTAGTTTTTATTTAAGTAAAAATACAAGCCATAGAATATGAAATAAGGGTTACTGTGTAGTCGAGCTGGTAAGTGATTATAGTGAAAAAGAAACAAACAAACAAAAAAAAACTTGAGACTAGGTACAAAAATTGGGATAAGACAACACCGTGTTTTGTTGTCCCAATTTTTATCGCTAAATTCTCCAGGTTTTTTCACCATAGAATCCTTTGCGTAAGTTCTTACGCCACATTGTATCGAAACTGCTCATGATCAAGTCATTCATTTCTTGCAACGGGCTGTCAGTTGGTTTTATTGTTTTCCGGACCTATGTGTTGTTTTAGCTTACACTGTTTCTTGCGTTTAAGTTTGCATGGTACACTTATTTAAAATACTTGTTACTAAATGTTACTTCGTGAAAAAAATATTCTGACTCTGGACGAGGGTAAAACCAATTTAGGAATGATGCAACCACGGCGTACTGTAATCCCAACCTGCCCACGAATGGCTTTGCATATGGAAGGGGCTGTTGCCAATGAAGTGCCTCTTGTTTAATAATAAGGGCGCTCGGTAAAGAGCTTTCTTGCGACCCAAACGCGATTGAGAGCTCGTTTTCCGCGCACCCGATAACTGTTGATTACGACGATACCGTCCACCAGGAACAGGTTCGGGTGGTCTTGTTTGTTTGTAAATATCTTGCGGAGCCGGCCTAAATCCGGTATAGAGATTTTGGCCTATATATTACGATGTCCTACTTTGTGCAAGCACTTAATCAGGAAAAACAACCTGAACGTTTTTTGATGTGACTTTCATAAACGATAATCCTCAACATTTTTTCATCACCAGTAAGCGCTTTTTCTACGTGATTCTACGCGATAGAATGAAGTAAAACAATTGCAAAATAGGGACGACGACTGTAATCTTCTGTCCCCCCCCTCCCCCTGCCGCCCTACCGCACACACGGTCGCTGTCGCACACGCCGTCTCGCTAGCAGACGGCAGGAAGAGCAGGCGCAGCGAGCGCAAGTGTTAATTTATCTCGGCCTCAGGGTGCGCCGTGTGTGCGGAGCAAGGCGACAGGCGGCGCAGGTAGTGCCGTGCGCCGGGCAGAGCGCTGTTTCAGCTCATATTGTCCGCGATAGTACATCCGCGCCATCAAGATTGCCTGTCTTCCAGCGGTTGATCAATGTGAGCTCGTTCTGAGGATTCGCTCTCTAACAGACCACCTAAAATATGGCGTCCAGTTAATACCACGATAGCGTAAATTGTTCTTAATCCCCCCTGTAGGCCCAGTTCCCTCGGCCAGGGGTCGTAAGCGCGCCCGTAAGACGCGCCCATGAAATGCTTGCGTCGAGCACAAAGCGCCACTGCAGCGTTCGATCAGGCACGCGTCATGGTCGTTCACAAGCGTGCGTCAGAATCTGTTCACGCGCAGGAACAGAGCGTCTGAAAAAGGAGAAAACAAGCTGAAATAAATAAAATCGGCAGCTTGCGCTGTCCTATCAAAACAAATCGAATACTTTTTTTTATCGCTTTCTTGTTCTTGTTTTTTTTTCCCCCAAATATTTTTCCACCAATGAAATTCTGCCAGCTTAGCGTCCGCGAGCAACTTGAGAAGGCGCATTGGCGCGTATGTGAAACGCGACCGAGACATATTCGGTTTCGCTCGCCAGAGGTGCATCTCGAACTTGAGAGCTACGAGCCCATATGGGCATTGAGCACCCGAGAAAACCGACCAGTCTCCTGTCGGATACGGTCCAGAGGAAGGCGTCCGTGCCATCCGTGCGAGGAGGTCGCCGAGTGCCGTGGTCACGAGGACGCCCATGCTCCATGGCGTGCTCCTGGCGCAGTTCGACGGCCACGTAGTCGTAGAGCACCATGGCCGACGAGAGCGTCAGCGCCGTCAGGAATGGCGCACACGACCACCAGGGGCCCGACGAAGGACGCTCGCTGGCTGTAGTGGCCGCGGCATCCGGCTGAACAGACGAGACGTACTGTTTAGCAGGACCAAACATATTCAGAGCCATAAAAAAGAAAGAATATTAAACAACATAGCCGCAAAAAAGAATGGAGGAGGCGTGACACTTTTCTTAAAGTTTTTCACAGTTGGTAGGGCGAATTCCACTTATACAAAATTGCTGACTATGCTTTTTTTTGTTGTTGTGAGACCGAATTCGTAAACAATCTCGGACCTTGCTCGTGACAAAACCCAAGCTGCCTTTTTCTTTGTGCGTCCCTCCCTTTGGTTCTGCCCTCGGGCGGGGTTAAAAGCCGCACTTGGACCCATCGAGGCTCGCGAGCCGTGGTTCGGCTCAACCCTGGCATAAACTCTTTTGGAAAAAAACACCGGAAGGAGGCGTTCTCGGCAATTTATGACCCCGCGAAATTCTGGTCAAATGACAGGTCATACAACCCCATCATAGCACCGCTTCTTGCAACGTCCGTGAAATATTTTATGAACAGTTCCCTAGGTGATTATCTTAAGGACCGGTTGACGAGAGATTTGTGCAACTTTTAACACTCCCGTAAGACGACCGACCCCCACTTATTTGTTTTGTAGAACAGCAGAAGGACCTCACTAGAACAGTCTGTCAGAACTTTATTGTACCAGAAATTTTGACATCAAAGAGCTCAAAAAGCCTACCGGAAACAGAGCAACCGTAGGTTTCTCGGGGAGAGGGGGGGGGGCAAGAGGCTGTTTGTGTTTTTAAACGGTAGAAAGGTCAACGCAAAGAGCTAGAGTCGTCTGCTTCTTCTTGCGCAGGGCTAGCGGTGATGACGGGATGACAGCGAGCTTCCGATTGGCTTTGATTGAAAGGACATGTGGGCAGACAGCGCCAGATGCCTTGCTGTCTACCCACTTTCTTTCTATCTGCCGTCGGAGCTCGGCGTTCTCGACCTCATCACAACCCCTGCGCAAGAAGTTGACGAACTTGAGCTCCCGCAGAGTCACTGCAGAGAATAAGGACGGCGGGGAAGAGAGTTCAGTGGGCACGCTTCCCGCGCGGAGCTTCCTACTTACGATACTGCTTCGGCGACTCGTGATCCACGATCATGCACGAGGATCCAACGCACGCCGAGGTGCAGCGAGCGCGTGGTGAAGGTATGGGTATTCTAGAAAAATGCCTTGCGGTTCTCACCTTGTCAGCGACTATGCAAGAATACTGAGGGCCGGTTCAGACATATGTGTTTGATGACGTCCGAGCTTCGTGATCTTTGCAAAGAGAAAAAGACGGCACGCTGGTGCCATCTCATGAGGTGGCCCTCGAGCTGCATTTCACTATGACATGGTTAAAAGGATACTGAAGGCAACTGAATACACCTATTATGGTCAGAAATAGGTTTAATATGATCAATGATATCCGCAAATCATAATCGCGCGTTTGTAGTTGAACAGATGGCCATATTTTTCACCCTGAGGGCCCGTTATGGCGCGCGCTCGAAAATCAGCCATCGGAGAGCGCGATGCGTCTTGGGATATTCGGCGCATTGGTGACGTCACTTGTGCCAGACGGGAAAGGCTACGGCGTGATGTTGTGGTTACGAGCGTTGCCACTTGGTGGCGCGTCGAGGATTTACGACCTGTGACAACGTGGCCGTTTAGATGTGCAAGGGCTGCGCGCACGCTGCACCATGGCAAGTCGGCAACCACGGCTCACTGACGAAAACCAGCTCTGAGGACGGATTCTCAAAGAACAACGAGTACGGTAGCGACAAATTTGAAGTGAAAACTCGTATTTCGAAACGAAATTGTCGTAACTTTTGCTGCAGTTACGACAGAACTCTACGACAGCTCCGAAGCTGTCTTGCGCACTTTTTACGATCAAATGAACATGGCCGACAGCGTCGCTCAGTTACTTGGTCGCGCACCACCAACGGACACTGTCTTTCGTGCTCTTCTCCGCGCGTCCCGACTTCGACCAGCAAGCAAAAGAGGAAGAGCATACGGTAACAGACCACGACGAACAAGAACGCTGGATCCACAAACAGCCGAGAAGCATAGCTACAACGTGGCACGATTCCACCGACCAAACGAGCTCGGCAGAATATAAGTGGCCTAGCAGCAACATCGACTCGGCGCACCGTTGCTCCGGCGGTCCTGGCCAAGACCGTCTGCCCACGACCGGCTGGCCTGCTGAGTGCAATATGCCCGCACGACCCTTGTGGACCCTTCCCGGATGAATAGTTTGATAACTGAACTAAATCTCAGAGGTCAATCTTTTCCCCTTGTCATCTCGATCTCCTTGTTTTCCGAGGCAGCGGTGACGAACGCTGTCGTCGAAGAGGGACTGCCATTGATTCTATCTCCTTGTTTTGTGTGATATAGAGCTCAAATAAACGCCATACGGATTACCTTCGCAACACGGTATGTACCCTTTGTTATTAGTATGCCATTTTTATTCTGGCACGACGCCACGTCATTGTTGAGCTATAATAGTTCGTGGGAGCTACAGCGGTGTCGGTCCAACCTTTCTTTGCCGAGTGTCACGTCAGTATCGAGATGCAATCGTAGAAGATCGGTCCAGAAGCGCTTATCGAAACGCGGTCTAACAGAGCGAATCTAGCACTTCGATCCAACGCGCGCGTCCGCTCCGAGTGTGAACAGGTATTTGCGTGGCTCTTGCTGACACTCTCGTAGTTCAAACGTATCTTTTTTAACGTCGGCTCGCAGCTCGCGACTTCGCAGCAACTAATACCGGCCGCGCCAGAAGCGTGCTCGCGTCGTGTCGTGCAAAGAGCCGCAACGAGAACGAGCTCACTGTGGCCAACTACGCTTTGGCTTTCTCCGCCAAGGCTTTGCAAACGCGTTCAGGCCTAGGCTAATTCTGCCGGCACGCCATATTTCCGCAGAACGGCGCTGTTCCTATGCTACAAGTGATGTCACGAGAACTTCCACCATCCACCAGATGTGAATTTGAAATCGTTTAATTAGGTTTAAAATTAGTTATCCTGTGTTTTACAGCGCGACATTGATATTTCCGAGGTGGTGCCTCTCCTAGCCCATATTTATGCAAAAGGATCGGCGCTAAAATTTCGTTTCCAGTACCCTTTAAGAGCGAAATTGAATCTCCTCCGCCTTTTTCCACTTTAGCAAGGCGCATGCTGGAGAGGAGGTCGCCTCCTCTTTAGCATTCACTCTTTTGAAGTGGAAAGAGGTGGGAGGAGAATTCGTTTCTATTACCTGTTACCGAGTATAGATCTTTCCTGTGCTTATCACCCGGGCGAAAAGAATCTGAGTCACTGTGCGGATATTTCGCGAAAGAGAGCTACTGCACACGCTCAGAACGCCTTTCACAGCCCAGTTGGAAAGAAGATGGCGGCGCGCAGAATGCTATTATTCGACAGGTCTATGAGCGAAACGTATGGCTACCGAGGCGCACGTCGCGATGATAACTTTTCGCAAGCTAGAATCGAAACAACCATTTACAAAGCAAGCTGAAGACAAACGAAGAAAGACGGAAGCATGACAAGAAGGGTGGCAATTTTAATGCAACTTAATAACGACTGCTGACCTGGAGTATCCTGCGGCGACTGTTGACCTGAACTGTTTTTACAACATATGTTATAAAATCTTCTGATTGGCATTTAGAAAAACGTAATATTTGTTTGGTTGGTACACTTCCATATTCATATACTGTATTTTAAATTGGCTTTAAGTCTGAAATGCTAACGCAGACAAAGACAGGGGTAACTTTATGTTTAGTTTTCTTCTAAACCAGATTGGCAACTCAAAATCTGCCATTCCTGGTTGGCTCGCGGACTAATTCGATACCGTGGATGGTACACTGCACGACACTCAGGCATGTTTAAAAGACCGTATCCGCAGAACGCAACAGAATGGCTAGCATATTGTGCACACACGCCACGCCGTAGAATTTTCGTTGTGGGCTTGCATGTTCGCGGGCCCCGTGCGTGATGCACTATAGACAGGCCTTGGGCCCCTGCGAGAGCACCAGTTTCAAGATGGCGGTTACCTCGATTGGTGCAGCGCGGGCGACGTGGTGTTCGCGAAGTTCAGTGTTATGCAAATTGACGTGGTGTTCAGCTCGACAATTCTTTCCAGGACCGACCGCAGTCTAGCCGTGCAGCTGAAGGAGTGCAGAGGAAAAATGTTCACCGACCGCAATGTGCGTGAACCGTAGTTTTCGTACAGTTCGTCGCCGACAGACGGACGGCTCTTAAGAAAAAAAGTCGCCGAAGTTTTTGCTGTGCACTGGAGATCAGTGGATTTCTTCCCGTAGCATTGATAAAACCTGCCGTTTCCACGGGACAATTGACAGAGGCACCGTGATCAGATTTGGCTAAGCACTCATAGCCTCCGTACCCTCAGAAATGCGCGGTTTACCAGGCGGCTGCGGCTTGGCTTAATTTGAGGAGCATGGTGGTGCTGGAAGCAAACGATATTCTACGGTTCTGTCAGAATAAAGTCAAGAGCAGAAAGCGAGATATCCACTCGGCAACGTTTAGACAATGCGCTGTGTTACGGAACGCGCATCTAAAATCGGGTTGAGCAGGTAGTTTTAGCGTACGCCATACTATTGCGTATGTAAAATCCAGCAACGCTATACTAAATTTCCTATTGTTAGCGCGAGCACGACCTCCGCGCTTTCTTAGCATTCTACTTTGAAAGGGTACTGGCGCGTGCATGAAAATATACTACCAACTACGTAAGCTAGTAGGCCCAGTGGCGTATTCAGAGATAAAATCCATAGGTCCTGCCATCCCTCTCACCCCATCCTTGAATTCCGCATGTGTAAAGGAATCCCGGACAAAAGCTCACCGGACAAAAGCTCACCGGACAAAAGCTCACCCAATTTTTCTGAACCCGGACAAAAGCTCACCCATTTTTTCACAGATCCGGACAAAAGCTCACCACGAGAAAATTTTCATGTTGGTCTTAACACGAGTGCGGACAACTTAGGTGCATGCGTGCGACACAAAAAGGCAAACGATAAATTAAATCTGACAGGCGCATGGTTTCTTGATTTTAATAGAAACAAGTTCATTTATCGATTGGTTAGAAGCGAATGCAGTCCCCTACTAGCTCCAGCAGTCTTGGTAGATCTCGATGTATATGGATGCCCTCGCCAATATGTTTCTAAGACGACTCTGCAGGCGCAGAGTGGTTTTTCGCACCCGCTTTACTGCGGGCTCATCTCTCCGGGCTTGTGTCAGTGCCGTGGCAACGAGCGCCTGATTTTGCTGTAAGCATTCAATCAGCCTCAAGACGCTTGGATGGGCGTAGCCGACGAGCTTCTAGAACCCGGTACTCCATCCTTCGCAGGTGTTGTTCATCCGGTCTTTATCTTGAAGAGTGGCGTCGTACGTATTCCACCGTACCGGGAAAACTCCGGTCGTCATCGGCGCAGAGTCAGGCGGAGGGAAGAATTCGCTCTGGGTGCCGCCGCAGATGGAATAGAAGCATAACGGAAGCGGCCGTTGACATACGTGCAATCAAAGTAGTCCAGCAGGTAGCCGATGTCACCGGTAGACTTTTCTCTGGTGGTTAGTTCTTGTGGAACAAGCTGTGGTGGAAGGAACGCGAGCCAATCTAAAATCCCGCACAGCTTTCTAAATTGGTCATCTGTCTTGTACTTTTTCAAAAGGCCCAACTCCCGTTCTTTCAAAGCATTTTAAAAATTCGCAACTCATTGGTGGATGGGGTACAAGTTCTCCTAAAAATGGTCCAATGTCCATCGCGATCCGCACTTCTATCTCAAGCCCGTGTTTCGCCCGGGTAGCAAAACAAAAACAAATCGAGGTGAGCTTTTGTCCGGGTCTGTCTAAAGAAACGGGTGAGCTTTTGTCCGGGTCTGTCAAAAAACGGGTGAGCTTTTGTCCGGTGAGCTTTGTCCGGTGAGCTTCTGTCCGGTGAGCTTTTGTCCGGTGAGCTTTGTCCGGTTACCGTGTAGAAGTTTAGGGCGTGGAAAAAGAGGGAGGGGGCAACATCTAGTAGGCTGAGCATCCCCTCCCCCTCTGGAAACACCTGCATCCGCCCCTGAGTACCCCAACTAACACTACTTTACACCATTGTACGTTTTTTTATCACAACTCTTCCATTCTAAGAAGTACAAATAAAATCGGTGCGGCTTGTTCGCGCTAACAGTGTGCGCAATGGTGTTCATTCGGTGCATTCTTGTATCCGACTGTATAGTTACGCGCTGATCGCAGGTGTTCCAGCAACCCGATAGATGGCGTCAGTGTGCCACTGTGTTCTTTTGTCGAGGGCAGTGTCACACGGGGTCTCATCAACGCAATCGGTCACAACTCACACGTTCAGACGCAAACCAGCCTAAAGGGCGGTCCAAACAGGAAACGTTTTTCTGCAGTCACAGCATTTGCTGTAACGGAAGTCTATACTATTCCTCTAATTCCGGTTCGATCTGGCACTTTTTTCGTTTGTTTGCCAGGGGCAAAGCTACCTTCTGTTTACGACCTTGAGCACAGGCCTGGACGTTCTCATCACGTGGGTTCGGACAGCAACTCACTGGTTCTGCTGGACGTCGTCAAGGTCTACGCTGTTGCTGTCGGTCTCCAACCTCCCGAAAACAAGAAAAGAGAACGGGGACAGCGCGCAAGAAGGCAGTGCTGTTCGCGTGGTTGACGTGCTCACTAGAAATGTACGCGCTTGCCGAAACTTTCAAGCCTTTCGAGAAAAGTTCGCATTTTTTCGTTTTGCCGCGCACGGCATTTGTTGTAGCCTGTTTGGACAGCCACTACACCGTAGCCCGCCTCAAGATGTACGGGGCGCCAGAACAAGCACGAATACACCAGCTCGACGTCGCTTACATTATCCACGCCGTCGGCGTTTTGGTCGCCTCCTTCTGGGCTGACGGCAGGCGAGTTGCCAATACCGGTGGTCCCGGCCGGCAATGGCAGGCCCACCTCGGCCGCCGCCACCATAAGGATTGGTTTGTCAGGGTCGTCCGCCGTGATCCACGTGGGTCTGTCAGAGATCGGGAAACGGGGTACACTCAATACCACCTGTGCGGATAGCAAGTCGTCAGCCTCTTGCGCAGGGGTTGCGGTGACGTCAGAACGACGCCGAGCTCTGATTGGCTTTGATTGAAACGATAGTGGGTAGACGTCAATGCTAGATGCCTTGAGGTCTGCCCACTGTTTTTTTTTAAATCAGCCAATAAGAATTCGGCGTTCTGACATCATCGCAACCCGTGTGCAAGAAGCAGACGAACTTGCGCTCCACATTGTCGGTGACAGGTGAAGAGTTCAGGGCGAGGGAAAAGAAGGCTCGGGAGGAGGAAGCAGATGGATTGCTGGAGAGAGAGGAGAAACATCCCTCACTCCAGCATTCCGCCTGCTTCTTCCTCTCCAGCCTTCCCGTCCCTCGCCCTGAACTCTTAATCTGTCATCGACTGTAGAACACAACGCCTGCGACTCTCTCTCCCCTCCCCCCTCCACGTCATCAGTAGTGGATCCACGCAGTGCTGTCTAGCTGGTGACAGCATCCCCGCCAACGCCTCTTGCAATCGTCTCACGACCAGCGCGACGCTAGCACGCGACGACGCCATGATGCAGGCGTCTGCAGCTTCGCGGCGTACTCTTGTAAAGCTTCAGTGCGTTTTCCTATTGGGGTGGGTCGGAGGTTCACTAACGATGACGTCATGCGCGGGACTTGTCTTCTAGGTGGTATTGGTACACTGGAGCTTTGTGCCGCAGTAAAGTAGGCAGAAAGAGGGGGGGGAGGTTCGGGATTAAACCCCCGCCCCCTTCCCCCGAAACGATCCAGCCCCCCTCCCCCAACACCACTTTTATCGTTTAGCTTCATAGTCACCCCACACCCTCTCAATAAAATCCCTCCACTCCAAAAATCAAGATATACTGGCTACACCACCACACCACGGGGGTCTGGACACCACTTGTTTATGTTACTAATAGTTGGTGACAGGTTATGCACCCAGTAGAAGCTCCGCCTCCAGCAGGTGTTCGATCGTTGCCCTTTGCCCGGCTTTGGCTACGCGAGCGACCAAGTGTTATCAAAGGCAGAAAGCTCGCGCTCGAGACAGAATGTCAACTAGATTCTTAGGAACTAAAGTTAGTGATGACGACAGGTCATTTAGTGACACCATCTTTTTTTTTTTCGCTCAGGAGCACAAAAATAGTCTCTCTCGGCGCGAGCTCGTAGCTTTCACCAGAAGCGTACACATGAAGGCACCCTAACTTTGACCGGTGCCACGGTGCCGCTTCGTGCTGACGCTCTTTTCACGCAGAACGCGCTTTATCAGCCGAATTTTACGAGAAAACCGTCACGAGGAACCGTCACGAAAGACTGCCACGAAGAATTGTCACGCGACACGTTCACCTGACACGTTACATGATGTGATTCTCTGATGTCACGTGAGACTATGATGTCACGTGACGTCATTCATGTTATCTCGGGACGTCGGGTGATATCACACACAAAGCATGTGCCCGGGTCGTTCACAACGCATTTTATGCTCTATGGTCTTTGTCAACGTCATCAAGCTGTGCTCGTATTCACCTCAAGGGCCGTAGAAAAAGTCTGACTCCTCGCGGAATGTCACTAACTTTCCCTTCATTTGGTAAGTTAAGATATATGTAGGTGCGTTATAGATTAAAGGGGTCATTAAACGATATCGGGTTGGAATGTTCATGTATTTGCAGAGGAGTACTGGTCCTAGTCTGTCCCAAGTTCCTTTCGAAAAATACTGCCAACAGAGGGCAGTATTACGAAAGGGATCTTTCGAAATACTGCCCTCTGTTGGCAATATTTTTCGAAAGGAACTTGGGCAGTATTTCGAAAGATCCCTTTCGAAAGCTGCCCTCTCTTGGCAGCTCTGAAATCCCTGCACAATGGCGGACTAAAACCGCAACGTCACGGCACACTTTATGCGTTTGGTTAGAGTAGAAGAAAAACACGCCCTCAGAAAAAGGTGATGAGCGCAGTGACGTCGCACTTCCCACGCTCTTTTGATTGGCCCGTCGGCTCCTAGCGTTGGCCGCGCTCTGAAGTTCGCTATCTTATGGAATGACTTCGTCACGTTCCTTGTTCGATGTCAGTTCGACTTCTGCCAGCCACTCGGTCGCACTGGTTCCGACCTTCTAATAATGGGCACGCCAATTTCAAAAGGGGCCTATACTCGCACAGACCGGCACTGATTTGGAAGCTTATTTATCGCGGTGAAATTGCGACGGTAAAGAGGGACAACTTCTTTCAGTCTTGCCTTCGCAAAGCATGATGACGTCATTGTGAGAACGAAGCCACCCGCCTGACGACAGTCGATTGCGGCTCATGGATTGGACACGAGAACTGCGTAAGCACTCCGACTTCGGCTCGTAACATTCACTGCCTCGGCGGACACTCGGCTACACTCCGTTTCACCTTATGTTGTACCGCAGCGAAGGCTAGAAGCGCGAGCTTATAGCGTTGGCAGCACTGCCCGTGGTACACGAGAGCTTGTGCCACCGAGATGTACCCTAGAGCAAGGAGCTCGCGCATGTAGCCTTTCTCTGCGGTACAACACAAGGTGAAGCAGATGTATAGTGGCTCGTGTCCAACCACTGCAAAATAGCCGAACTCCAACAATGCCTGAGTTCAGCACGCGTTTTCTGCTTTGCCAACCCCAGCGCGTGGCTATGGTTAACGTTGGCTGCATGGGATAGGCACCAGGCCACGTAGCGGCTTCCTCTGGTTCCAAGCTGAGGGGATGAACGATGCTCATATTTCTAGAATTTTATTTGGCGACTGCCTTTGCCTAGAAAGAAAAACGAAGGCAATTTTATTCAGTTATTAAGGTTAGGGAGTGATTCGAAGTATTATTGAGCGAAAGTTAAAAAATGAAAGCCGTTTACAACTCGCTGTAACGCTGAATTGGAGCGCAGCTCCTGAGAGGAGGAAGGAAGGTATGGAGAGGGGCTATGCCCTCCTCCTGTCCTGCTCGCCCCTATTTAGAGAAATCTTTCTTAATTTGCGGAAAATTTTCCGCCAAATTTAGCGGGGAAAATTTTCTGCTAGATTTAGCGGGGAAAATTTTCCGCCAGATTTGCGAAGGGTTCGCTACACCCGCGGGAAAATTTTCCGCTAAATTTAGCGGGGAAAATTTTCCCTGCTAAAATTTTGCGGGGAAATTTACCCATCATGCACCCGCTGAGTTACGCCGACGGCGACGCCGGCGCCGCTCAAGCCGAAAATGGGCGCCTAGAGCTGCGGTCTAATATCGTTTCAGGGCCCTTTAAAAGGCCATGCAGGAATTTTTAATGCCGTAGCCCTCTTTAGCTACTTCACCCGGTTTTCGCGATACCTTCCGCGGCGTCGAATGAGCCGCGCGTATGCGGACTGAGCCGCGCGGCGACGCGGGTCTCCATACGCAGGACGTCGACATACGCATGACGTCCGCAAACGCAGGCGCCGTCCGTATGTGGACGTCGTCTTGAGGTCGTTCTAGACGTCGTTCTTGAGGTCGTCCGTGAGATCTCTCAGAGGTCGTCCTTGAGATCGTCCTAGAGGTAGTTCTAGACGTCGTCTTTGACGTCATCCTCTAGTGATCCCTGAGGTCGTCTTGGAAGTCGTCCCAGAGGTCGTCATTGGGGATCGCTTAAGGGGTCGTCTTAGAGGTCGTTATAGACGTCGTTTTTGACGTTGTATGGAGCAA
>JAZHYW010025743.1:85000-101975 GCA_037355805.1 Ixodes ricinus | reverse complement strand
CCGATAAATCTTGAAGCACTACCTACTTAAGCCATTTTATCACGTTTCAAAGAACGTCGTTAATCAACTCCAGCTGTCTGACGCGAACAAGTCATATTTTAGCCGAAAAAAAACAGTATAAATTCTGAATTCAAATACACATTAGGTGCTGCATCGCAGTTAGCCGTTCTTGATATAGGCCACTCGTCCCACTTTTCGTTCTTCAACGATGCTACTCTTTTGAGCAATCGTGTATGTTAACTTTAAGTAATTACACTTTTTGCCTTTATTGTGCTTTTGCAATTTCCTTTTGTTCTTCGCATTATGTATCTCCATCATAGAACAATTGCAGATGGCATTGCCTAATTACCAAAAGCTGAAATACTCCTTGGCAAGATACAGTTGATCAGCTAGAAATTTTAATTTTACTTATTATAATATTCAGTTCTAATTCTAATTTTAATACCAAATTCTAATTCCAACGAGACAGAAGTATCGATGTGACAACACATGCAGACTTAGTAAAAAAACATTTTGAAAGTGCAGAAGCCGAGGTGGATATGAGAAAATTGCGCATCTAAAGCAAATCTTCCATCTGGTGAGCACGCTGGTATTAATTTAATTATGCAACCTTCTAACAACGAACGGTGAACTTTTCGTCCTACATTTTACATGAGAATATGATTGCTCTTCGAACTATATGATGTTTCGCCATGTTCAGAATGACGTAATGTAAAGAGATTGCTAACTTCCCGAGAAACTGTATATTCTGCACTCGCAAAGTGCCGTGCTAAATATTTTTGAACTGCCTCGCTGTGTTGTCTCACAACTGAACCTACCTTCTTTTTTAAAATCAGGTTCAGCTTTTGTTGGAGTCGTAATAAAGGCCGTATTTTCTTCGTTGGCGATTGCAGTAAAACAATATTGAAACACTAACAGATAATATGCTTTGGCTATGTCTTGGTAGTCCTTACTAGTTCAGGTTAATTTTTCATCTAAAATTGCGAATCATGTGATAATTAGACATTATCATCAGGTGTTTATTTATTGTTTTAATTATTTTTTCTAAATTTACCACGGACGGGTAGCTCTTTTGAGACCACCCCAATTCACATGCATAATCTTTTTATACACTGATGGAGTCTTGGGAAATCAGTTTTAATTTAACAGATTTATTTCACCAGAATGAGATTAGGTGTCTCAGGGCGATTCCAATTAAGATCCAAGCTGCGTACTTTTATGTGTACTTAATTTTCATCAAAACAGGCTAAAACTATTTTATGTTAGTAATCTCATTTTGATGCCTCAATATGCGATCGAGTTATGTCGGTCCTCAGTAGTCAGAAGAATCACAATTCAGGATTCCATAGTAAACCTGCAAAATACATATAGGAGAAGGAATACAAAATTATATCTGCATGCACAATATTTGAGGAACTGCCTTCATGACACAGATTCCTATATCTCCACAAGCAAGCAAATCCGTACTTTCCTATGCCAAGACATATAAATGCAAAAACCAAAACTCGTCTTCATGTGTTGGTTAAAGTACATCTAAAATGTAGCTGAAGTAAAGTAGAAATGAAATTAGAGGTTATGTACTTCAAGTAAAGTAGTAAAGTAGTAGTTACACCGGGCGCAATGTTGCTTAAGTAAAATGCAATGTACTTTTAAAGTGGCGTTCAAGTAAAGTTTAACTCAATCTTTCAGTGTGCCTTTTCATTCCCCTACCTATACAGTGTTTTCTTTTTTTTTAACCTGACATGAGTTGTCCCGGGGGTAATCGGGGCTGCACTAGTTATTCTCGGAAATGGCGGTGAATATTGGATAAAGTCAAGTGGTCATAGAGTAGTTGTTTTACTCTCGCTGATGAACTATTGAAAGCAATAAACTAATCAGCCATTTTGTATCGGTCTTATTGCCCCGCCTTAAACACCATTTGTTCACTCAGAGATATGACTAGATGACGTCTCGAAAGACGATAGAACGTTTTCACATGACGGTACGCCATTTTTGTTAGAGCTTGAAAAAAACACTGTTTTTTTATATAACTTAAACGGTACCAAATTCGGGGAATGCACTTTAAAGTCGGGAGATGTGCCTTCCTAGAATAGTACAAGAAAATATTTTAAGTAAAATACCAGTGCATACTAAGATAATGTAGTTCAAGTAAAGTATAAGTTTCGTTAACCACCTTCAGGTATAACTTTTTATTTTATTTAAATGTACTTAAAGTACTTCCTAATACTGCTTCAAGTATATATTATATTAATACTAGAGGAACCGTTAACTCTACAAAATTATTTCATCTCGCTAATAAAAGTTTGAACTTCTTGTAAATATTCTTTTGTGTGTCACGAGCCCGAAGAAAACAATAAAAGCTTTTCGACGACTTGTAGAAGTTCTTTTTATGACCTTGTGAAAGCACGAATACATTGTTCATCAAAAATCAAGATGAGCTTGTTCGTCAGAATTCGCAGATTTCGGGAGCGAACAGAAACGGGCGAACAGACACTACTCCCAAGTGGCGACATCATTTCAGTTCATTTTTTGTCATATCACTTGGCAGGCTTTAGGTGCTAAAATAAGTGAGAACAATATCTGTTATTTAACACTACATCATCACACTTATAGTAAGAAATTTAAATATGGCAATAATTTGCCAAGTTTATGTAGAAAAGCGACATGTTTCTGCGGTTCTTTGACGATATGAAGGATCACAAGAAACCATATCAGCTATAAAAGATTTCAATATTCAGATAGTTCAAGCCAAGTCGCAAATATGAACAAAACTGGTGCACGTCACTTATTTGTTTGATTTATTTTTATTGAAAAAAGCAAACGTTTACAAATAGTAAAAGCATTATTCAAACTCGCCTGTACAAAGCAAATGGTATGCGAAGGGTGGGAGGCTCGACGTCTCCAGCAGGCTTCAAATTATTCCCAATATTTTTTCTTCTTTTGTTTTTATTTCAGTCCTGATTTATTTCGTTATGCTAGATCGCTACATCACAAAATTGTTAACACGTGACGTATTCGGTGCATTGTCAGAACCCTCGGTTGATCATGTCTGAAAACTAGGCCTGTTGGGACTGGCTTCCACAACACCCGTAAAGATTTAGCGCCAACACAAAACAAGTACGCCCGAAGTTGGACGAACACCGCGACTACAGGTGCAGTTACCTCAACCGTTAAACTCTCCTTATCTTTTTCAGCCCTTTCGTCCACGTCCCTGTCTACTTCCTGCAAATCCTCTTTCTCTTTTATGGAAAGCAATCTAAATCTCCATTTTCCAAAGACAAAATCACTCTTTCATTTCATTTCATTTATTTCATTTATTTTTACCTCACAAGCGCCCCTGGGGGGCATACATGAGGGGGAAATTCAACAGTATACAAGGAAAACAGAACAGTGAAAATATGAACAAACGTCATGCAAAAATACAATATAATGAAAACACGTGGAAAACATACATATCAATTTACGCAGTATTGAGCACACGCACTTTTAAATTCTTCGACATTTACTAAAGACACAATGTTGGCTGGAAGCTTGTTCCAGTCGGAAATTGCCAACTGTAAAGGTGATGTCTGGAAAAGTTTAGTATGTGATGTTTGTAATAGTATCTTATGCTGATGATCAAATCGAGGAAAAATACGGTGTGGCGGCTTTAGAAGTTCAAGCTTGAGGAGTGGGTTATTATAATAGATGTTATGGATGAAGGTTAGGCTAGAAATTTTTCTTCTGGTAGAGAGGAGTGGCAAGTCTGCTTTTTCTTTCAGCTGAGATACGCTTGTGTGTCGAGAATAATCTTTGTAAATAAATCTGCCTGCCCTGTTTTGAATTGACTCTATTTGTTGAATTAGGTAGTCTTGAGAAGGATTCCATATGATAGAAGCATACTCTAATTGAGACCGAACATATGATTTGTAAGCGAGTAAACGAACGTCCGGGGGTGCCAGATATAAATTTCGTCTTAGAAAACCTAATGACCTACTAGCCTTGCTAGCCACATAATTTACGTGGTCTTGCCAGTGTAGGTTCTCGCTCAAAATAACTCCTAGATATTTGTAGTTATTTACTTTCTCGATTGATAGATGACCTATTGAATAGTTGAAACTTACAATGGATTTTTTAGTGGAGAAGCTCATGAATTTAGATTTTGAGGTATTGATGCTCATTTGCCAGCGATCACACCACAAAGAGAGGGCGTCCAAGTCATGCTGCAGTGAGAGACAGTCGGTCTGGTTTTTGACAGTTCTATAAATAACGCAGTCGTCTGCAAAGAGTCTGACTGTGGAGGAAATGCTAGTGGCAATATCATTAATATAGATAAGGAATAATAAAGGGCCCAAAACCGATCCCTGAGGAACTCCAGACTTTACATTAATACTAGAGGAAATATTGCAATGAAAAGAAACTGCCTGTGTTCTGTTGGTCAAGAATTCCCGAATCCAGTTAATTAAAGAATTATCAATATCAAGACACTCAAGTTTTTTAAGTAGGCGTTTATGTGGCACGCGGTCGAACGCCTTAGAAAAATCAATAAAAATAGTGTCAGTCTGAACTCGCGAATGTATGTTTGTGTGTAGATCGGTTAATAATTCAAAAAGTTGGGTTTCGCAAGACCGGTTTTTCCTAAAGCCATGCTGATTTATGAAAATGAAATCATTGTCTACAAGAAAGTTCATTATATGAGTGTACAAAACATGCTCAAGAATTTTGCATGGGACAGTGGTGAGAGATATTGGTCGATAATTAGAAAACAAAGATTTACTACCAGATATGTAAACTGGAGTGACGATTGCATGTTTCCAGTCATGCGGTATAATGCTCTGGTCTAAGGATTGTTGATAAAGCTGTGCAGCTCCGGTCATTAGGAAGGAAGAATGGCCTCTCCCGAATCAAATAGGGGTACAGTGACACACACACAGAAAAGTTCAACCGAAAGTAGTTCTTTCCAAGCAAGTTTATAGAGGAATCTCCGCCTCTTTCAGCAGGGAGGTCAAGGAAGTTAATGGCGCCTCCATGCCGATCAGCCCACTTATTTCCTGACGCGCGCGTCTGTGTGCGTGTGTGTGCGTGGGGGGGGGGGGGGCCTCGGCGCTCGCTTTTGTTGGACTCGATACTTGGAATGCTATCAAACGCGAACGAGGTCAAAGATCAACCGACATTGCTCGTAGCATGCTCTGAGGTTTTAGAAAAGGACAAAGAGGCAGTTCCTGTGCGGGTGATTTCTGAATTAGGCATGCAAGACATGAACCTGCTGAACGCTTTCGGGGACATCGGCGAATACTGCAGTTTTGCGGTTTGCAACAAATTTTGAACTAGTCCTATTTTCCAAAAGATTTGATGCGATCGACGACCTCTGAGACTAACTTATGCCCTTGATTACTACATGAGCTTCGTCAATTCGTCTTTCGCG
Organism: Ixodes ricinus; assembly: GCA_037355805.1. NCBI lineage: Eukaryota > Metazoa > Arthropoda > Arachnida > Ixodida > Ixodidae > Ixodes > Ixodes ricinus. The sequence continues at coordinate 96,571 of JAZHYW010025743.1, read as the reverse complement.
CGACTTTGCAAAGTAACCGGGTTGAAAACATTTATGCTTACAAGAGTCGTTGGATTTTTATCTAGGACTGGTGACTTCTAATAGGTGGAAAATTTGGAGGCATGAACCGATATCTTCCCTCCGAACGCCGTTGTCTTCGGTTATTGCGGGTGGAGGCTCGAAGGCAGCAGTTGTCGCATTAGTAATGTTTCTTAGCTTCTATCTTCTATATGAAAAGAACAACAATCATCGTATAATATGTATAAGTTCAATTTTTTTGTGTCTGCATAATTAGGCATCATAAATGTACAATTGATTCAAAACGATTTTACTCCAACAATCAGTAAGTGGGTAAAAAGTTGACATTTGGATATTTAAGAATGTATAGGTACCACCAAAGTAAATCAATGCCAAAAATACAAACGTTGTAAACATTAGAGCGCAGCTCTTCGGTGCCCGTTCCCGGCTTGAGCGGCGTCGCCGTCGCCGTCGCCGTCGGCGTAACCGTGAGGTCACGTGACCGTGAGGTCACGTGACCCCCGTGAAGTCACGTGACCCCCGTGAAGTCACGTGACCCCGGTGACGCCACGTGACTTCCTTGAGGTCATGTGACCCCGGTGACGTCACGTGACCCCCGTGAGGTCGCGTGACCTCACGGTCACGGTCACGCCGACGGCGACGGCAACGCCGAGGCCTCTATGACGGAGGTGTAGCCCGCAGGATGAGGAGGTGAGGGGGAGGGAGGAGGGGTATACGCTCCCCTCAGTACCCTTCCCTCCTTTTCCTCAGGAGCTGCGCTCTAATTCGGTGTTACAGGGAGTTGTAAACGGCTTTCATTTTTTTTTACTAACCTTTAATGTTAAATGGCGAAACAAAAAAGACAAACAAAAAAAAACTAGTAAGTTTAAGTGCTGAAATTTCTGCTTTCACATTCGTCATTTTGAAAGCATAATAAAAACTCTTTGGTTACCACATGCGTAATCTTATCAAGGACAAACGTGATGATTACATTCATTTTAAACAATGTTGTTTTATAATTATTCAATGTAAGACTTTATGGCAAAATAAATTGAAAATAAAGCCCCAGAATCTTCCTCTGAAAAAGCATGCGGTTGACAGAGTGAGTCAGGCGAACACGCAAAAATAACAAAAATAAATGATAACGTGCTTGTCCGATCCCGTCCCATCCCTCTTCGTTAAATAAGAATAAAATAAAGAAATGCTCGTTTCCTTAAGAATTGTCTTTTCTAGTTCCTAAATTTCTCAGCTGCGCTTGCTTCTCATCTGAAGAGTGACAGAATGACGCTAACGACGTCTTAAATTGACGCTCACTTAATTGGTTGCAGCCAGAAATAAATAGGAAGATTACTTTAAATGTTTTGTCAGGCTAAATTTTATAATTTTTTTTGTGTCTGGAAGTAATTATACGGGTGTCTCAAGAATATATTTTATTCTATGGGCGGTGATCTTTTTGAGTCGTGAATTTTACCATGAATGCAATCAACTACAGGCATTAACAAGTATTTAAAATAACAATTTTATTCTTGTTTATTTTTTACTTTTTTGTTGGTTTGCTTTGTTCATCGCCGAAAGAACAAGGGATCATATTAGCAGCGATGAGACGTATGAACCTAACGTCTGTTTTATATTAAAAAAAAGAAAAACGTTTACTGACGGATAATTTATTACCCCTCAGGAACCTATACTTTGTTTCCACGGTTTATTTATTTTATTCATTTCACAGTCGTTTCTTTCAAATTATTTTGTTCCTGCCGGGATAAATAAATTAGAAACATAAACCTAAGTGTGGAAACTGTAACAAAAATATTTGAAAAACTAACATGCAGGTGATTGAAGAGCGAGCTTGTGAAGTATTAGGCAAGTTATGACAGAGGCGACATCGTACTTGCTAGTTGGTAGTCATTGTTAACTTAAGAAGAGCAGTTTGTGGTTTAACCAAGTGATTAGTTTTAAATTTAAAACAAAAAGAAATAGAAAATATTGCCTTCTTGCAGGTTGGATATAACGCGATCGCGAGCTCTGCTTACACTCTGTCCTTTTTAACGTGCCAGTCTAACTATTGCAACTTACTTGCCTTACTACATTGGCGTTCGCATTATCCTATATGCAAACTACCGTTCTTGTAGTTTGCGTAGGTTCGAGTCTCGCCGGTAAACAAACGATCAATCTAGATTTGTACGTAAACATGTATGTGTTATTGTAGCATCCGAGCATCAGTGAACTACAACTTTTTACTCCTTAAGAAAAATCTATTTGAATTTTATAAAATGTTAACACGACAGTAAATATCCATTTATACTATCCTTAACTAAGTTGTTTTGCAAGTAATCCTACCTTCTGACGTTCCTGAATTGACAGTGGATATTTCTAAAACCTCACTGTTTCGTGAAAAGCGTATGTCATATAATGTATTGGTTGCGTTTATTTCCTAAAGCAAAATAAACATATGGTATGCGTGTTCGTACTAAACCCTCCATGGTTGGGTGTGTTTGCATTGAAAGTGCGGATACCATTTTATATATCATTCGATGCATTTATTGTTTATGAAATCCGATCTTTAAATCTGAAAGCTGTTCGCGAATTAATTTATGTAATATTCTTTTGTGCGTTTTTTTTTCTTAAATTCATGACTTCCCGTGAAGCTTTTTGTGTGTACTTTTCTACCTATGTCTGTGGGCTACAAAGTGCGATAAATAAAATCAAAAAGTAATAAGTCCAGCGATCACGTTTTCCCCTGTAGACGCGTAAAGCAAAAACTCGCGCTGCAAAACCCAGGGATACTGGGTTCGATTCTCAGCCCTGCGCGTTGCAATCTGAATGAACATTGTACCGGTGTGAGTTCGTGCCCTACTAGTCCGTGATGCACGTTAAAAAAGTCAGGCCAACAGTCTTACTGCACTGCTTAAATTTAACATTTACAGTGGAGACACATGAGACGCTCATCGGGGCTCATTAACATCCCGCTGCCTAAACATGCACACAGCTGTTCACATGAAATTGCGAAACAGCGTTAAAGTTATTCCGAATCTGTTGTACCTTACATTGGGTAAAATATGCGTAAAACGTACAACGTAAAACTCTATTTTGTTATATACTAAGTCGACTTTCTTGTTTTTATATGTTGCAATTCACATTTATAAAAATTAGAGGCATGCCTGTTTTTAAGCACCGTAGACCAGCAATAAAGACACAGTATGTGGCCACCGTTGGAACAGTGTGGCGCATCGAGCGGACACGTTACCAACCTTAAGGGCCCCGGGGTGCCCCTATAAAGATGTAAAGGGCGTCGCATTCCGTCTTTGGTTCTGCACTCACGTAGGCATCACAGCTATTTTTATGGTCACATTGGTGTTATATCTCCCTTAAATATACATCCGGAACACGCCGAGATGGCTTCAGTCGCTTCCTGCTTTTATTGCATGGTCGTGAGAGTTTATACGCGGGAGGATTGGGAACTGCAAGATGTCTGCGCCATCGTATTCTAGCGACTTGATCATTCTATGGTAGAAACATTTTCGGCGCTTTTATGGGTACGTCGTAAAATAAGGTAGTGCGAGGTTTTCGTTCCAGACGCGCGTGAGTTGGTGAAGAGAATATTGAACCATGTTGACACAAGGCAGGTAAACATGCTTATTGTTTTATACCTTCCGGTCGCTTTCCTTCCACGCGCTTAGGCTCTTAATGGCTATGTTATAGACTCTTATCAGCTTCAACAGATTCGATACCCTTTTTCACCCTACTAAATGGAGCGCAGTGAACACTATGATTCATCGCAGCCAATCTTGAGTTGCGGAGATCACTTGATAACCAGCCTCGTCCGTCGCTGCCCCTCTCCCGAAAGTCATGTGACACTAAGATAACTCGCAGCGTCCTCCGCGTTCTATCGTAATTTGGAATCGAGGGTATACAGCTACAGACGTCGGCAGCTGTGTCAGAGGCCACGGTGAACTTTGCTGTGTTTACTTTTATATTGCGCGAAGTTAGTGTGCCTCAAGGGGCGTTTTGTGTCCCTGTTCTAACATGAGTAATTTGGCCAATTAAGTACGAGGGCCAATCTGCCCCTATTGAAAACTCATTTGTATGAGATATTTTTGCGTCCAATAAACACATATGAATCATACAATATATATAAGAACATTAAAGACCATACAAGAACGATATAATAACAATATAAGATATATAGGAACTTATAAGAACCATATAAGAAACTTGTGAGACGTTTCTTACCTGTTCTTATACATCTTATATAGTTCTTATATGGTCCTTATATGTTATATATCTGGCATGATTGATATGTGTTTATTGGACAAAAGAAATTTCTCATATAAATGGCTTTTTTAATAAGTTAGGGGGCTTTATGTATATGTTTCATGGTCTTGCTTATGATTGTTTAAAATGTAATTCTCTCAAAAGATTTTAAATATGAGGTAAGGTACATCTTAACACGCGATTGCAGTGGTTAGTTCTGGAGTGCGGAATTTTTCACGCGACTACACTACTGATCTAAATCCTTTTTTATTATTAAAAAGCGGGAACTTGTTATGAGCACGTTTTTGTGACGAGAAAATGTTTTTTTCGTTTGCTGGAAATTATTTGTAATAACAGTTATTAGCAATCTGTACAATACTAAGTATACCTTTAACAAACTGAATTTGAGTGAGTTTAGCACACATTCTGACATATATTATGAGCCACATTTTCCTATGAGGTTTGTATTTGACAGCTGAGGTTTGATTTTAGGTTTCAGTGTACGTGCTGATTCTGATCTAGGATATATAAATTATAAATTGATACCTGGAACAGTCATAATTGATCTCTTTTTGTAATCTTCTCGCACAAGGAACTGCGCATAAAATTTTAATTCGCGCAAAAATGTGGAAACACTAATTTCAGGTTCCAAGTTCAGCTAAAATTAGCGTCCAGCATCTCTCGCCAGTGGCGTCACCTTCTGAATCGAGCATCGATCGTGGCAGCTATTTAGCGGCCTACGGGGTGAACGGGTAGTGCACTCCTCATAATGGCGACTTTCGTTAGCTTTTGTTCTGTTGTCCTTGTTTACGGGTGTCTCAATGATGGCTTGAAAGCCCACATAGAGACACGTGAACGAATGCGACCTTCTCCGCCGAATGACTGTCGCCAGATTACCTTTCAGTATTTTTTTCTTTCGGTTTATTTACTTTTTCTGCTGCGTATTTAGTTTGATGCATGCGCTGTCGTTGTTCGATGCCTAATGAACTTAAATGACGAATTCTAATAGCATTCGGATCACACTATGTCTTTTTTAGATGTTTCCCTCGTGATAGCTTTTGGTGGTAAACGCAGGCCTTCTAAAAAGTGTCCAATGAAGTTAAGGGCTTACCCAATAAAATCAAAATGTCACCAATGCCTCCAGCATACACAGTTGTTTTTGTCTTCGTTCGGTCAAAGGGATCGAATATGGTTATATTTTACCAGTTATGGCTTGTACTTTATCTTTTCGTAGGTAAAGAACCCTCAAATATTCTGAGTGCTCATAGTTGTGAGGGTATATTCGTTCATTTGTAATTGTATTTAGCATGCGCTTTACTTTCCCAAGAAGCAGCACTATGTTGCACTTTTTTTTCACGTGAGAGTCTAGTCCAAATAAAGTGGAAAGCACACAAACGAGCGCATGCTTTGTTTTACCAAAACTTTTTACTTTTCAAAACTTTCCTAAAAAGTGTGGGGAAGTCTTAAGAAATAACCAAGAAATTACTCAGCTATGGTAAGCTTCTGGCGGAGTTCCTTTACATATTCGGTATAATTTATTAAAGTACAAAATATAAATATCATGAACCTATAATTTAGTGCCCGAACAAGCTATAAATTCGAATGATTATCACATTCAAAATGACGGCGTAATATTAATTTTTCTTGCATCTGCTTTGTCATTTCAGCGTTAAATGTTGTTTTCAGTCGGGTATCGCTGCTTACCAATCACGGACTCGCGTTATCTGAGCTTCAAACGTGAAAACCTAACTTTACCGTTGACCCCACCCTATAAGAGATAAGATGATTTTACCGAAGCAGAACAAACAGGTTCTAACACTGATAATCCGATACGCTTTGAAAGTATACCGATTTAAATAGAACTATAGTCACTGATCGTTTAAGAAGTGTAAAGGTCCGTTCACACTCTTGCGACTGAGTACGACCGAGAGAAGCAAGACCGGTTTTAATCCTTTTGCGACTTCTTAGGACCAGGCGCCCTGCTGCGGAGCTGGTCCTAAGACGTCGTAAGAGGATTGAAAACCGGTCTTGCCTCTCTCGGTCGTACTCGGTTGCAAGAGTGTGAACGAGCGCTTAAGGCGTAGCTTATGATGTTAACGCGTCTTGCTTCGCAATTTTTGTTTTCCGTTCTTATCGGCTAATGCCACCGCATCCCACTGGCTGCGGAGCGAAAGTAAGACACTAGGGACGAGTCATGCCTCCTTTAGTCGGCCGTTATACTCCGTTTAACTTCAAGTCCGACCGCACCAATGGAGGTAGGAAGCTTCTGGATGTGACATGACGCCACCAGAGGAGAACCAAGAAGATGTGGAGGGACACGCTCCCCACCGATGACCAAACACACAGCTGTATTGACCACCCTCGGGGATCAAAACAGCTGTGGGTTTAAGTATCGTTGGGAAGCGCATCCCTCCACATCTTCTGGCTCCACCTCTGGTGGCATCATGTCATCTCCAGAAGCTTCTTAACCTCCGTGGTAAGGCGACAAACGCCAAGAAGGTACACTTTTTTCGCGCTGCTTGATTAGCAACATCGGATCGTAGCGCTGGCGGCGGTCTGAACTAAAGTACAAACAAAGTATAGTGACTGTAATTAGGGCCAACCTTCTCGCGACCCTACGTCTTGATTAGCTCTCCCTTCAACCACTGAAACATTTCGGTTCAGTGAAATGAAGACGAGTAGAAGACAACAAGAAATGAAATATTAACTAAAAAAAACAAGTTTGAAAAAGGCTGAAGAGGCGAGCTCTTGAGAAACATATTCCGAGTGGAATCTCCTTTTTTTCCACCTCGTTAATATTCATAAAGTATTTTCTGGTTAATCTTTATTTTTTTCTTTTAAACGTAGCCTTTACTCGCGCCCGAGCGAATCGTGTTTAAATAAAACGATAAACGTCACTCGGACGCATACTGAACACTCCATATTGAGTCGTAGATAATTATAAAAATATGTCGCTTAGAGTGCTCTCTTTCAAAATCTGAGGGCCCGAAGAAACCCTTAAAATGAGACGTTGAGAGTTGGCAGTTCTTTCGTGTACGTATTCTGGAATTATTCGTCGTCCGCTGGTTGTGCCTCGTTGCTTTTGATGGTCGTGTAATCGAAGGCACGCGGTCGAGACCTTATTAGACTGGAACAGCAAGCAAGATGTTTGCTGATCCAGTTTTAAAATATTTTCAGAAAATTTCGGCGAACAAATACATAATTGCTTGGTTTCGCATTCCAAAAAGACCCGCAGTTAAATCAAGGATGATCCTACGAATATCTGCAACAGTCACGTTTTCACTTCAATGCAACAACGTACTTTGATTTATTTTTTTACTTCTGTCTACACCATCAATGCAAAGGCTCCAGTTTGGGCCTCAGGTAAGCCTTCTGCCAATGGGGCTTTATTAGATCCTTCTAATTTTTTTTTTGCAATCGGGAAGCTAGAATAATGGTTTATCTTTTCCTGTTTTATTGGTGGTAATGATCGAGTAATAATTCATCGGGCACCGTCACTTTCGTAGGTCAAGGGCGGACAAGGATCTGTTTTTCACTGTGCAGTTCCTTCTCGATCTGTAACAGTTTCGATGGTAAAAATAAACTGCTCAGAATCTAGGCCAAATCCACATAAAATATTTGGTAAACTTCTATAGATCCTGCATTCTTGAGTTAAAGGGGGACTCAAGCGGTTTTTGGGGAAGCTACTTTTTGGTGCGATGGCGTTAAGGAAGTGTCAGTGAATGAGTATCTTCAGTTTTAGAAGGCAGAACCGCCTATTAATCACGCAGGAATAAAATACGTGCGGACTCTTTTCTGTACTTGCGAGGACCAATGAAATTATCGTATGTTTGAAAATTTTGGCGGCCTTTCTTTCCCCGCTGCGTTGGAAACAACCGCAGCGGCAGACCAATCACAGGTCGAGGAGAACTGGTGGCGCGCGTTGCATGCCGGTCGTGGGCCGGCTTCTTCTCTGCGAACATGGCGTCGGTGGTGATCGTTGGCGTGGTCGGCGTGGTGGAAGCTCATCGTTCCGCGTAAAAGCGCTATCCTTGACTGTGAATTTTCGTCGTGTGTCGCTATGATAACTCAGCACGTACTAGGAGGGAAGATCCACCTAGGGTGCTTTCATGTGCGCTGTTTGGCAGTGATGACATCTGGCCATTTTGTTTCGAATTCTTCTTTTATTTTTTGGTCCGAAGCACGTGAAAGAGCGTGTGTCATGCACGCGCTCGTGGCGCTGACTGTGCTACGGCGACATTTTGTTTCCGGCGATTTCTCTGTATTTTCCTCTGAGCGCGTGCTGTCTGGCATCGGGTATTACAAACGATGTCATCACTCCTAAACAGAAGGACATTGAGGCACACTGATCCACCTACTCGTGCGGCGATGTCGTGGCGGCACTCTCAAGACAGCAGAAACGCCCGTGCCGTCGTGTTTCGTTTACTTCGACTACAGTGGTGCTTTCTAAGCATTTGTGTCTTCGAACATCGCCCGGATTTCTTATTTGGCGCATTTCATGCGTGTGCTCAAGTTCAAGGTATTACTGGCGCGTACCGTATAAAGGATGCGAATTTTCACGCGTTTTCATCACCGGAGAAAAAGTGATTAGTGTTAGCAATCCTGAACGCTTCGCAACGTCTATCTGATCACGAAATCATATTTCTACGTTGCTATATCGCTGCTAAGATTACATTGTCTTTTATAATCGTAGAAAAGGCGTGTGGCGATATTTGTACTATGGTAATGTCGTGTATTAGAGTCGTGATCGTCCAAGACGGCGTACTGCATCTTTTTATTTTCTTTTTTTCATCCACTGTAGCCTGCAAGCCTATCAAGAAAAAATAATAATAAAGCTTTTGGCTATAGAAAACTGTCTGTCTATATTCTGTTACGGCATTGAGTAGCAGTGCGTCCCATTTTAGAGGGGCCGCTGAAACAGATGACGACCCGCTGTGCTTGTTGTAGTGGTTGCAGTTGTGTGTACGGGCGGCGCTGAGCGGTCGTTCCGGTCGCTCCGGTTGCAACGGACGCAGTCGTAAATACGCGCTCGTTGCACATGTCTGAACCAGCCTTCCCTCCGTCCTCCCGAGGCGAAAGTCAACGTGGCGACATCGCTTGACATCGCGTACCAGAGGTAACGCTGCGATGTCAAACGTTGGTTTGGTTAGGACTTGCCCAAACCGCAAATCGAAGAACGCCCGAAAAGATCTGCGTTTCGTCGTCCTCGGAACCCGAACATGTCTCCGAAGCGCTGCTATCGTCCACATCGCACGTCGGAGTGGCGTCATAGGAAATCATCCCCAGGTCGGCTGTCCGCCGAAGAATTTCAACCTCTAACTGCTCTAACGGCGTCAGGTCCTCGAGCGAAGAGAACATCGCCATGATCGAAGCTCGAATGACAAAGAGGTTCGGCCGATGCGGCTACCTCGGGATCACTGCGCGACGGAACGTCGTCCAACGCCATTGGCCCGAGATCCTTTTGATAAGCGTGCGAGGACCAATGAGAGTGGTTTCGTTTTCGGGTGGATCCGAGGTTTGGCGACCTTCAATTACATTTTTATTAAAGAAATAATTACCGTATGACTATACTTTTTGGTTTTTAGGGATACTTAGGGCGTCTAAATTCAGCTGTCATCATCAAAACACGAACTCAAAAACCACTTGAGTGTCCCTTATGGTGGGAGGTGATTTGACTGGGCCTGAAATAAAAATAAATGCTTAACCAGCTCTCGCCTTCAATGAGTCCATTGCATTCACACTAACGTATTCAATGAATAGGCCTTCCATCATCCCACTCCGCGAATCTCAAGGTTCATCTGCCTTCATCAGTGCCTAGAAAGCCGCCATTAGTACTACAGATGTCAAGTCTCAGATTATGATAATGAGGATAATCGAAGGTTTGGAGGTTGAGTTTCGAGAAAAGGTCTATAGCATGCACTTTCGTAAAGTCTGATGAAGTCACAGACTCGCACTGGTCCCGCAGAAAATACTGCCTTCATTCGTGTTACGAGGTGTCAAAAATCCTCCTCAGGTGGCAGCTGCCTTTTCCAGGTGCCTGTGCTTTTTCGCGCATCACAGAGAGCATTGCTTTGCTTCCTGTACTTTCTGTTTCGAAGTTTCATGTTAGAGACATGTCTTCTTTCGAAATGTTCGGATGGTAACTTGTCCATTACATCATTCTTACTCCACAGTCATTGCTTAGGTGTATTAACTGGCGCGTCCAGTGGTCTACTGTAAAAGCGCCAACCTCCGTACGTTCCTTACTTTGTTGTTGTCTTACTAGGAATGTGGGTTAGTTCAACACCACCTAGATAAGCAGAAGGCCTCCCGTACCATTACCACAGTCAGATCAATCAAGGCCTCGAGATTGGGCACGAGTGCTGCGTCAGTGTTCGGCCGGGGCTTTTGTTCAATTAACGCGTCGAAGGTTGGACGCGGACCCTAAAGCCGAGTTAGCGCGATCCGACTCTGATGACGTTTCATTAAGAGAGGAGGCGATGCCGAAGCTTTGATTATTCTAGGTGGTGTTGGTTGGTTTCAACTAATCTCGCCGCCAGACTGAAGCTTTTTGTTAGTAAATACATATATATTATAAAAGCGCCGGATGGAAGGACTAAAGGTTACCTATTAGGCGGAATTCACGGTAATTAACTGGATCGAAAAACTAGTAAAAAAAATGAGCGCGTTTTAACGACTCTTCTAACAAAAATCTCTTAAACGACAAGTGTCCAGAATTACCTCAGGAATTCTGATTAGTTCATTTAGATAACAGCGAAGGTTAGCTTTAATCGGCTGTCTAATCTAGGGAGTTATATGTACAAGCTGGGTTCTGCTTTATTTATTAAAGCATTTAATTATTTTGCCATTCTCTAGAAAATATTGAGGGTAAATTAAGGAAACGGCGGCAGTTCATTGCACAAAGCGCTTTTGTTTTCTTTTTTTCTTTTTGGCTCTTACGAATTCTCTCTAACGTCGTTATTTCCAAAACTAACACAGACCGAAATGCGGAGAAACTTTTGGTAACGAACCGTGCGCTTTGCCCGCTCTTTCTTAACGCGGGAAGAGCCAAGGCGTGCGGAACAGACACACAATCTCGAAGAACTAATTTTCCACGCACGCACCGGCAATTGAGAAACGAATAAAACGAGCTTACACGCGAGTTTTCCCATGATTAGAGCAGAAAAACGTTTTGCCCGTTCAAAAGAGAAGTGTGCATTTGTTTTCCTTATCGCTCATCGCGAATTTGTCAAGACAAGATTGGGAATAACTCTACTTTTGTTCCGTTGAAATAATAAAGTCGGATGAATCAGGAATTGCGATGATATTATAGCGTATGTCTCG
>JAZHYW010025743.1:0-80000 GCA_037355805.1 Ixodes ricinus | reverse complement strand
GCACAAGATTTCTCCTAGTTTAAAATATATTTAATACGTCTTATGGAAAATGAAAACGCCAATTAAATGCAAGTTCAATATTTTTATTTTAAATGTAATAATCACTTTAAAAGTTCTGATCAATACACATTTCCTGTATTTGCTACGACCTTGTCTTTTCGTCCAGAGATGATATTCGTTATCTTTTATATGTGCTGATTTGAAATCTGAAAAACGTTTTAAGAATCATCATACAGAAAAGTTAATATGAGAAACATGACACTAGTGATGTAGATAGTTAAGTTTTAATTGTATACATCATTGCTAAACTCAAAGAGGGCAAAGTGTTCATCCAATTTCTTTGGTATTTAGAAAACTAAATTACTATTTTAATCACTCCGCTTGCTTTTTTTTAGTCTCCTTGAACTACCAAATCAAGAAGTCTATCAAATTTTCTCATTTACGTAACTAGAGTGGCAAGAAACATTGGGTCACTCATTATCTTGATGGTACAACCTAAACTAATCAGTGGAAGATCTACCTTCGATTAGATTGTTTTGATATAGTAAATAAAGGAAACATGTTATACTTTGGTTCACCTTAAGTCCAGACGCCGTCGCCGCTACATACTGGTGGGACAAATCAGACAGCGTTAAAAGCGGACCATCACGGGGTTCTTAATATTTTTGTAGGTGTTCTGCCATCGCTGAACTAATCACAAACAGAACTCGCCTAGAAACGTTCGCTTTTTAGGCTGCTTGATTAGTTGCAATTACCTCGTAGCGTCGGCTGCGTCCGTACTTAAACTCAAACGAAGTATACATTGACTAGAGCAGACTAGACTGAAAACGGAATGATAATACGTGCCACAATTTGTAATGCTGAATTGGTGAACATCCGTGACACGTCGCCAAATTCGATTCTTAATTTTCCCTTAGGAATTGAATCTTGGATTCGGGAAGCATCATGCTTGCGTCAACGAAAGTTGACAATACGCTATGTCCTGCCTACAATGCTCTCCTAAAAACAAAGTGAACAATGTTTATCTAATCTTGTCACACTAACAACGACGACAACCAACAGACAGTCTCGAGAACAACGCGCGAGCAAATCATGGAACTGATGGCCTACCCCAACTAGCTGCCGATGCCCGGTCTGTTGCAAGAACACATCTCGTGTAAATACCTGTACATAGATTAAAGAGCACTAGTAACGTCTCTAATAATGTCTAGCAATGGCGACGAGTACCGAACCAGCCTCTGAAGTCAACGGACGCAACTCCGAGTCTGCGGTGATGACGTACCAAGTACCACAGTTCGACGAGACGAAAGATAAGTGGACTTCGTATATTATCCGCATTGAGTCCTACTTCGAGGGAAACGGCATCGTGGACGATGTAAAGAAGAGAGCGCTTCTCGTTTCGGCACTGGGCTCAAGAGCAATAGACGTCTTGAGTGGGCGTTGCGCGCCAAGGAAGGTTAAAGAACTAACCTACTCTCAAGCGATTGAAATTCTTGAAGAATTTTACGCACCGAGACCGAACGAGATAGCTGAAAGCTTCAAATTTTTCACGAGGGTTCAGAAAGAGGAAGAGTCGGCTCAGCAATTCATCGTGGAACTTCGGCAGCTGGCCGATAAATGCAACTTCGGCGACATGTTAGACCGCATGCTACGAGACAAGATAGTGTGCGGAATTCGAAATATCGACGTTCAGAAGGCACTACTTTCCAGGCCCAAGTTGACATTGCAGGAAACTGAGAACATCGTGCTGGCGGCGGAGGCGGCGAGACAAGGTGTCAAGCTCATGAAGCCTTCAGACGTGAAGTCAGAGCCGGAACTGCACAAACTGGCGGGTAAGCAACGACCGGGACCGTCACGCCAGTACAGCAAGGAAGAACGTGGACCATCGCTAGCGTGCGAACGGTGCGGCAGCAAGGAACACTCCGAGATGGCCTGCACGTTCAAGAATGCGAAGTGTTTCCAGTGTGGAAAGAAGGGACACATCGCAATAATGTGTCGCTTTAAGGGCAAGCGACAACAGAGGACGTTCGCACTAACCGAAAACTCCGCTGAGGACGGCGACACAGCATTCTCCTCGCACCTGCTGTCCCTGAAACAAAATCCGATCGAGGAGAACAAGATCGTCGGTCCAGTTCGGCGCAAGTTCTGTTGGGGCGGAGTCGACATTATCATGGAGATCGACACGGGATCACCTGTGTGCGTGATATCCTGGGACGTTTACAACCAGCACAGGGAGAGTTGGCCAAGACTGGAGAAGTCAACCCTGAAGTTGTCTTGCTACTTGGGGCCACTGCCGATTGCCGGTAAGCTCACGCTTCCTGTTTCGTATGCCGACAAGACTGTCACAGCGTCGATGACTGTACTTCGCCGGCCAGGACCATGTTTGTGTGGCCGAGACCTGATCCAAGCACTAAACAACTTGGGGACTCCTGTTCTCAGTGTGTCCAACGCGAAAAGCCAATGTAAAGGGGAGGATCTGGATAAAATCTTGACCGAGTACGAAGAGGTATTTGAGCCAACGCTAGGACTGTTCGAGATTCCACCCGCACACCTGTATGTCAAGGAGGGATCGGTTCCAAAGTTCTTCAGGGCTAGACCTCTTTCGTATGCTATGAGGGACAAGGTTTCTGACGAGCTCGACAGGCTAGTGAAGAACGGCGTTCTGTCTCCGGTGGCACACTCAGAGTGGGCAACCCCGATCGTGCTGGTTACGAAGAAGGACGGGTCAGTCAGAATTTGCGGCGATTACAAGCTAACCGTGAACGCGGCATGCGTTACAGAGCAATATCCGCTACCTGTGATTGATGACCTCTTCGCCGCTCTCAACGAGGGAGACGTGTACAGCACGCTGGATCTTCGCGACGCTTACAATCAGATTCCCCTTGACGAAGAGGCTAAGAAACTGACGGTCATCAATACCCATCGAGGATTGTTTTGTTACAACCGTCTGCCGTTTGGAGTGTCTTCCGCGCCCGCTATTTTTCAGCGTACTATGGAGACTATGCTGAAGGGTATTCCAGGCGTGCAGGCGTATTTGGATGATGTCCTGGTGGCAGAAAAGAAAGAAGATGGTGGAAAGAGCCTCAAGGCGGTTCTGAGGTGCTTCCGAGAAAACGGCGTCAAGTTAAGGAAGGACAAGTGCACCTTCCGGATGCCAGAAGTCTTCTACCTGGGACACAAGATCAGCAGCGACGGACTGCAGCCTCTGGAGAAGAACCTGGATGCTGTGATGAAGGCTCCAAGTCCTAAGAACGTAAGCGAATTACGTTCCTACATCGGGCTTCTAACATGCTACAGCAAGTTTCTTCCGAACATGGCTACTTTGCTCGCTCCACTCTACGACCTTCTAGCCAAGGATCGCCGCTGGACCTGGGGTCTGGAGCAGCAAGAATCGTTCGAGAAGTCAAAACAAGCACTGCGACAAGCAAAGATGCTCACGCACTTCGACCCAGCGAAGCCATTGCGCCTGGAGTGCGACGCATCGCCGTACGGAATAGGAGCGGTGTTGTCGCATCGCGTTGGAAACATAGACAAGCCAATTGGGTTCCGATCCCGAAGACTGTCAAAGGCCGAGAGAAACTACTCTCAACTCGAGCGTGAAGCATTGGCGTTGGTGTTCGGAGTGTCTAGGTTCCGCGACTATCTGCTTGGTCGATCGTTTATTTTAGTCACAGATCACAAGCCTTTGGTTGGACTGTTTCGTGAGGACCGCCCGACACCAGTCATGGCCGCGGCTCGG
Organism: Ixodes ricinus; assembly: GCA_037355805.1. Classification (NCBI taxonomy): domain Eukaryota; kingdom Metazoa; phylum Arthropoda; class Arachnida; order Ixodida; family Ixodidae; genus Ixodes; species Ixodes ricinus. Next base: position 76,261 of record JAZHYW010025743.1, on the reverse strand, counting down.
ATTCAGCGCTGGTCTTTACTGCTGGGAGCTTACAACTACAGGATAGAGTATAAGCCTGGGCCAGACAACCAAAACGCCGACGCACTCAGTCGACTTCCACTGGAGACTCCCGAGGAAGCGACCGATGAGCTACCTGAGTATGTCCATTCGCTTCAACAGCTCGACAATACTCATCTTTCGTCACAAGTGCTCCGCCAACTGACCTTGAAGGATGAGGTCCTCCGTACAGTGAAGTCCTACATTCTCGGAGGTTGGCCTCGGGAGAGGAAAGCGTCTGATCCACGCATGCAAGCGTATTTTACTAGGAGGCTAGAAATGACCGTGGTCCAAGGTCTTATCTACTGGGGCCACCGAGTCATTGTTCCTGAGCCCGCACGAGACCAGATGCTGCAGCTGATCAAGCGCTATAAGAGCTTCTTTGAATTTATTCAAGTCCCTAAGCTGTACCATAATTTCGGGAAGATCGTTCCAGTCTTTGGCTGTTTTAATAAAAAAGAATTTGCAAATGGACCTGTGTTTGGGCGAGGATATGACACTTGTTGGGTGTTGTTAATGCGAAATGAAAGGTGCGAGCGGAGCGTGATGTAAGGGTTCGGTGACAATGTGTGATAATATCGGTGAAACATTGACAATCTGGCAATTCTTCGACGGTGATTTAGCAAAGGCAGAGCGGCACGTTTCTTTAGTTCGGTGAGGCTGGTAAAAGACAAAAAGTCGGAGTATACGACTTTTGCACCACGATTTTGAATGGCTTCTAAGCTTTCGATAAGATAATTTTGGTATGGATCCCATATCGCTGCGGCATTTTCTAGTTTGTGGCGGATGAGTTTTGTGTAGGCGAATCGATCGAAAGAGAGGTCACCTTAAGTCAGCAGTCCTTGAGAATGTAATATTTCTTAAAGCCCGTTAGTATAGGCAAATTATCGGTTCTAGGTAAGGTGTATATCTACCACCCAGTATTTTATGCAATAGCTCAGTTGATTATGTACAAATGAAAAATAAAGCGTGCGCAAAATAAATAAATCAAAGGACTCCCGTATCTTAGCAATGTATAACATCTGTAAGCAACCTTTGAACTGAAGCTTTTAGTTTGATTTTATCCAAGTAGCGCTGCTGAGGGATTCACGGGCATAATGGTACGCCAAGTTCAAAATGTCATTTGTCAGGAAGGCTATATATCGCAGCTGTTTCATGTTGTGCTAAGTATTTCTTACAAAAACTATATCGGGTATTTAGGTTTCGTGTAAGACATTTAGTTGCAATTTAAAATTAACATCAATGGCATTATTCCTTTGAGTTGCTATTCTGACATCAGCCGACAATTGTTCGACGCTTTTAGCTGTGTATCCGCACTGCGCTGTTACATTCTCGTGTAGTTTTTCTTTTTTTTGTTTCAATAAATTAAGAATGTATTCTTGCTTTACAAGGCTGGTGTCTTCCTTCATCAGATGCTGGTCAAAACTGACACGTAAGGGCTGTCCCCAAATTCGAAGTATTTTTTTCTAAGGTTCGCATTCATATTTATATACTTTTAGTTAAACCTATGAAATAAATCTGACCAAAAGCCAGCTTTTCGTTGCACAAAAAGATTTATCCGCGATGATGCGCTATAGCCTATGAGAGCATAAGAAAAGCAGGGCGTGGTCTATCGCGTTCACGTTTCGTGCTTCGGGGTTGGTTATTTGAAGTCCTTGTCGGCTAGTGCCGCAAGGCCCATTGGCTACGAAAAGTTAAAAATATGCATGGATACGCCGCGCCCTGTGTTTCTCACGTTGCATGTGGCAATCGTAACGTGCTCTGCCCAGCAATATTTAAGAAAAGTGCAAGTACAGAGAGGTGAACTAAAAGTGTTAGTGGGAGTTGTCCTGAGGAAGTGTAGGCCTCGTTCTTTAGGAGAATCCCCAAAAATCTGTGAAAAACTATATTTCTTCACGAAGTACTTACAATTGCCGGAATTGTATTGAGTGCAACCCCATCAAATGCGTGCAACTGCTTTCGTAAATGCGGAGTCTGTGTCTCAGGGAAACACTCTTAAAAATGCCTGTGCGTCTACTTTCACGCACAATACTTGGAGAGCCAATCACCGTAACTTACGGAGGCAGCTCGGCGAATGACGATGCTGAAACATATGTTTAGACCAAAAAACGCAGTCTGAGTTGTGACATTAAGCAATGCAAGCGTGACGTTTTGCATTGCTTAATGTCACAACTCAGACTGCGTTTTTGGTCTAAACAGATGTTTCAGCATCGTCATTCGCCGAGCTGCCTCCGTAAGTTGCGGTGATTGGCTCTCCGAGTATTGTGCGTGAAAGTAGGCGCACATACTTTTTTAAGAGTGAAGGGCTGCACTCCTCGACAGCGCTACGCTGAAGGTTCGATGGCGAGAAATTCGCCACCGTCCCGCCGCTAAGGCTTCGGACTCATCAACTGGAATGCTGGCTCCTGGGACCATGTGTTGAGTCGATTTGTGGGCGCAACTTCATTCTGAAGGAACGCAAAGGGTCAGGTGACGTAGCATATTTAGAAACTATTTATCTCATACGAATTGGCAAGGTTAGGGATGGGTTCCGCGAAATTGTGGGGCTCTAAAAAAAATAATTGTGGTTACAATCATCCAAACTTAACACTCATTCGTATTAAACTTTACATTTGGGGTTTTATATTTATAACCATTACAGGTCACCTGGAACGGTCAAGTGGAAGAGTCAGAATTACTTTTGAACACCTGGGGACCTTAAATACAATCCAAAATATGTGTAAGACGTTGACAATAATAAACCTGGCATTCGTCAGCAATGAATACCTTATCAGGAATGCATCTGGTTTTAAATGCAGGACTTATGAAACGCGGTATTAGCTAAAATATTCTCCTTTTAATTTTTTTTAAAATTTTCTACTAATGGAAAGTGTTTTTTAATACAGGTTTTTGTATATAGAAATATTTTATAGAAAGTACAAGTTTATTAACAATACATTTTCACACGAAAACCAATGTTGAGAAAAACAAAACTGAAGAGTAGGCCTATTGGTAAATTCAAACAAACATTGCGAAATTGGTAAACATGTCTACACTGTAAACGTTTGAAATAGACGCACATATCGATTAGCGCGCTCTCTTACTGGTTGTCCCTTTTTGTGTGTTCGTCAGTTTCAGGGTTTTTTAATGATGAACACTCACCAGCCAGCCTCTGTGTTAAGCATTATTATGGTGACAAATGTTCGCACCCAAATAAACGGTTAACGAAATACACCGATAAACCCAAGGAAGAAGACGTAACCCGTTTAAATATATGTTTTTACTGCTGTTCATTACGCAACCTCATGTATTACCTTATATTTTCTTCATTTAAAGTTAGGGCTTACAATTTTGTTTACGTGTGTATGTAAGCATGCTGTGAGCTAATTATATGTAGCTTCCATAGTAGAACGCGCGAAATCTCGGACGCTGGCTACGCAACAAAACTAGAAGAAAACAAATTGGTTCTTTGTAACATGATGATACTTTCGCTTAAAAGGAAGATGAACAGGTTCTAAATAAAAAGCACGTTAGATGTTGTTTTTTTCTTGCGAATCTGAATATAACGGTTTCACCCGACCGTATCGATAGATCCGAAAACAAAGAACGAAAATCAACCTCTGGGTGTGGCGTCATACCCAGAAGTTTCAGCTGCATTGCGCTTGTGAGGGAACGCCTACAATGCTTTTGACTGCTCGGGTGAGGCTTGCGGAAAGCGCAGAAATGTTTAGTTCCCAGTATAATACGTCATGACTCCCTCCTCGCCCGGAATTCGACTGGAGGGAGGGATACAGTGTTTACACAACAGCGCTATTTTAAAAGCGTTGTTGGGGCTACTTGGCGCATTAATCGGAAATTTAGTTTTCACATTCGTGATCCTGGAGTTCAAATAAAGATGATTGAATTGTTTTTTCACCAATGCATAACCGGGTTTTCCTTTAAGTTTCCGCCGGTTGTTTAATCTGTTTTTATTTTTCCCTTAATATTATGTGGTCTTTAATACACTTATAATTATCCACAATCATGTGATCAACGAGCATATGCTTGCACGACCACACCTTTTTACATCATTTTACGAGATATTCGGCGCGGCTTAGATGGATATATAATCGCATGTTAGCGTGCCGGGTTGCAGATAGAACCCTAAGGTCATTAAGTTCAATCATTGAATAAATCAATCACTTTAAATACGATCACTTAGCTTAGAAAAGGAGTGCCTTCAGTGATAAGCCCTTAGAAAGAATGTTGGGCTCTGAGGCTAAACTGAAAGAGACGTGCCGTTTTTACGATTACATTTACGCACGCACAATTACTTTATATAAGTGTTCTTGTTTAATTACACTAATATTGCACTTTATGACGTCATGTCCTTGAACGGTACCTTTAAATATTTATATTTATTAGCCATCTCATGGAACGTTGTGGAACAAACGTGTCGTGTGATGTGCAAAAATTAAAAGTAAAAATCAGGCTCGGTTTTAAGGGTGCCGGAATATTCCTTCATCGAAACAACCCGTTAAAGCTAATACATTGTAGTGTTCAAGGCTGATCTGTAGTGCCAAAGCCATATCTAAAGGATATTTTCGAATGTCATCCGTTTTCTTAACTTTTATGAATGCTTGAGGCATAGTGTTGAGTCAAGTTAGCCACACAGATAGTGTTTCGACAACTGTTCATATCTGGATGGAAAATAACATTTGTACTTGATGGAAGTTTCTTGGACAATTAATTATGCTGCCATGCACGTTCCGCTGCCTTGTTGTGTTCATGTTATTTATGTCATTCTTTAAAGCTGCCCTGCATATTTATATCCGGTATCAATTATCTTGAAGCTGATGAAGGGTCACATATATTTCTTTAAGTCGCAATTGAAACGCAATTTGTTACGTGACGCAAACTTGAGCCTCTTCGATCCTCGATGTTTCAGCGCTACTACTACCAATTCTCTTATGTTTACTTTCACTACGGTGACTCTAAAGCGTCTCCCACTGGTGTGTTTACCCCGTCCTAAAATGTGGTCCCTCAAATACCGCATGATGGCGTCATAGAAGTGTCATGCTTTCGCCGGTCGCAATCCTAGCGGGGTCACAGCAGCGGTGGTGGACGTGACACACGCCTGCTCTGCTGTAAGTTGATATCCCGCTTGACAGTCCACGGAAGCTTAAGCAGTCATGAGTTGGGACGTCGCGACGACTGCGACACGCTCGTTCGCTCGTGCTTTTCGCCAGCATTTCTGCAACCAACCGCCAGGATCTCGACATCCGACATCGCGACACTCCGGCTTTTGTGGAAGCATTTGATGCCACTTAGGCACTAATGTTAAAGTAGGGGTGGTATAGGACGCTAGACGCACCAGGCGGAGACGTTTTCCAGGCACCATGCTTCCATTATTCCGTTTTGGCCCTTATCTGAGCATATTGAAGGTCTGGATCTAAACAGAGCATTTTAACATTGCAATTTTGCCATCTTATCAAGCTGGAACCCTTTTTTCAAGTTACCTGTATCAACTGAAAAGGACGAAGTGATACGATATTCTTCATCTGATGTCCCTACCAGGCTGTTGGGAGATTTCGTGGCGTTTTAAGGACAAACTTTCTTTGATTAGTAGGCTTTGATCCTGAGGTTGACTGTGCAATGAATAAAACATTTCGGCACTGCACGCGCTGACCTCGAAAATTATTTGAAGACGTGGACGGGTGGGTGTATTTCGTCCTATGAATTTCAAGGCGTATCTCCGTACCTGTGACAGATTAACAACTATATTTTTGAAAATCCGAACGACTTAGATTCTTATGCAAACGTCCGCTTTTGGCCTAGAGTCGCTTTTGATTAACTATACAGAGGTGGCGCAACTTGTCGTAATTTAGAAACGTCATGACTGCGGCAGTCTATGATAGTCATATTCTTACACGTCTAATTTAAATTATATCCCTAAATGATTATGCACGGTGAGCTCAACGGTAGAAGTAAGCAAAATAGAGCAGTAAACGCGTTTATGTGTCATCTCATTAGTGTTTGTGGATAAAACGTTGAAAGATGTTGTCATAAGTTTGTACAGGAAAGTAGCTATTCCTTGAAAATTCAACATATTAAACTGAAAATTAAATTGTACGTTCGGTAATAATTTGTGGGGCAGGCGGTGATTCTTTTGTCTTATTTTGTAGCCAGACGCGGGCTTGACGCCATTTTTTATGTAGCTCCTCGGCACTGCCGCGATCCACGCAGGCCGCCTTTCAGTTTATCATGGGGCTTTCTGTAATGTTGCCGGTCCTGTATATTTTACCCTTTGACTGCAACGACCGAGTACCTATACTCGGTCGCGCTCCAGTGTGGTTTTGTTTTCAGTTTGCTTCATGTCACTGGGCTGTCAATGCTTCTTTAGGTCTAGCGTCATGTATGAGCACGTGATGAAAGCAAAGTTTTATTCTTTGGTGTCTCTTTTGCCGCATATTAATGTTTTGTTTTGGCGACCTATGTCTCGGCATGCACCTTCTTTGTTACAAAATGGCAAGTCAAAGTTGTCAACCTAGCTCTTCATGAAAAATACTGAACTATAAACGTTACTAGCGAACAACATTCCACGACTCTTGAAACGAGAAAGTTACAGTTCAGAATAAACATAAAAAGCCGAGCTAGGTTGCTCGAAAAGTGACCTCAAGCTTAGATTGGAGTGGGGCAATCTTATCTTGATATAAGTTTGTCGTGGTGCACCGTGACTTTAAGTACAATACAATAAAAATATTTTAGTTTGGATGCACGCACTCATCAATTAAATTTTTGGCCATAGATCAACCTGTCTTCGACAAATAAATATTATTTACAAAGGATGCTACAGTGTTACCGACAACAAAACTTGAGTTCGGCATGCAGGGGGAAAAAACGGCACTCAAAAAATTAACGAGAAAATGATGTTCAAAGCATACACTCTGAAAAACAAGATGTAAACAAAAAACTAAAATAAAAAATATATATTGTAGTTTTCGTGGCCATAATGCTGTCTTGGACAAATTCTACATGAGGAGACATAATCCAAAAGAAGAAAGGATGAACTTTTTCCTACTGTGACACACAGGGATTATCAATTCAGAGATATATTTTTGTTCCTGTACGATTTATATCTTTGTAAGTTACTCTATCCTTGGTTTTTAATGTATTTCACAGAACATGGTTAGGGTTAGTTGTTCATACCGAAATGTCCCCAAACAAGTGCAGCAGAAAAACAGTAGAGTGGAAATATAAAATGGTATATAATTATACATACATTCAGTTTCCCCGCAACATTTAGTGAAAAAGCGATTCATGCTATATTTTGGGGAATATTTAATACGTAAATTATAACGAAAAATATCAATAAATAATTAAAAATAACGTTCTGCTTACCCCAGCTTTAGAATAGATGCCAAACACACGTTGTTGTTTTTTTGTTTTTATTTAACTACTCTTTAAGTTAAGTTTTCATCCTTTACATCATTTACACAAACGTCTAGGAACAAGACACATAAGGACGAATGGATTATTTATCTGGAATTAAACACAATTTTTTCAGCCTTGCAGAAATAATTAATATTACTGTCCTTTATATGAGAAAACACACACACACACCACACACACACACACACATATGCAACTGCTTTTCCAGGTGTTCAGAATAATGTGTGCGGAAACAAACCACCGCGCTCCTTTCTGAGGAAAAAAATTAAAATCCCCCAAAGCGCTTCCATTATTTCTTTGTCCGCAAAATCTATGAGCCCCTACCCTCTTTTTTCTTATCTTTATTTTTTTTTTTATCTTGCGAGAGGAAGTGAAGTTCCGCACTACCGATTCTCATCACTGCCGCGACTGAACAGGAACGAAAAGACGCTCTAAGACTAGGAGATATAATGAGAAAATAAAAAAAGGTGCAGAAATAAAAAAAATAAAAAATGGGGTGAAGGAAGCGGGAGCGAGGTGTGTTCCACCAGCTTTCCATTTGTGCTACAAGGGCGAGTGGGCGCAGGGTTACCGAGTGTAGAATAGCCCTTTCACCATGGCTACATTATGTGTAACCGATCTATCTTGCGACGCACAAAGCGCGCTCTGGCGTAACCGCTCAATATCTTTCACCGTACCGAACCGCAGCGTGGCTTGAAAGAAGCCTTAGAAATTCCTCAGTAATACTTCGCCTAAACATTCGGTATTTTTTTACAGTGCGTCTTGTTAAAATTGTAATACGTTCAAAGTTTGTAATAATACTTTTTATTCCAAAGCAAAACATTGTTCATCAACACGTTCTAGGGATTACAAATAACGCTAACGCTATCTATTCAGGTTTCCGATAAAGAGATTTGTAAAATTCAAATATGTTTACCAGATATTGGGACCTTCGGCTAAAGCTATTACAACAAATGTAAGGCAGTTTTGCGTTTTACATTCTATGTCTGGAAATCACACTCGCAATAAAAGACACTATAATAATAAAGGAAAGGAAACTTACCCATAGATATACACAAGATAGTATCCTTAGGTGGTAAAATTAATTGATTATTCCAAACCTATTATGGACACGCGGAGTCGTCCTGTTTTCGCTGCATTCATGTTCTGTCATATCCATTAATGTTTGGTGCCAAGAAAGCTAAACCTACATGTTGAAAAACATGCCTTAGAATGGGACAAACCGCAGAACCAGCATTATTAAACACTCTAGCGGTCTTAACCTATATTACATGTAGCCGTGCATGCTGTTCTTTCCATTAATTTCTTGTTTGCTTTCAATCAATGGAAATCACGACATTATCTACCATCTTTATTCGCACTGAATATTTTCAGTCACAGCGAACTGCACGACCAGTCCGATGATAAACCCAGCGTAGAACGCATCCTTGCTTCGAGGCTTCGCGACTAAATGGTGGCATCGTCCCGATTTCTGTTGTTGTTCATGTCATTGTAAGAGAATGAGCGATTGTACTTGCGTTATCCTTAAATCCAAATAGGTTACATCACACAATCAATCAAAGAAATCGAAGTTATTTGGCCAATGGACATTTGTGAAAAAATTGCGCTTAGTTTTTTTGTTTCTATATGGGGCGACTTCGATGTTGTAAACGGAAGAGCTGTTGCGACCGCTCCCAGCCTAGGTGAAAAAGTTGTTTTTATTTGCTCGTCATGCTCGTGCCGACGTGTAACTTCATTCTTTTTGTCGCCGCCGACGCTGCACTTGTAGTTATACCGGATTTTTTTAACTGCACCAAGTTTTTAAATAAAGGGGTAAAAGTTTTATGAATGCGGTTTTCATTGCGTGTTTATATGGCTTGGCGGACATTAGATGGGAATATAACCATCACTATTATCAAACTAATTAACCAAAATTCGGTAATTAACTTTTTAATTACGGTAATTAGGATATATGCTTGTATTACAAACTTTGAGGCAGTCATATGCCAAGACTGTTTCATTTTGGAGAATTCGCGTAATGGGCCTGTGTTCCAAGATATCTGCCCCCGAATTTTTTACTTAATCCGACTTTTTATCCACTCAACTCGGCAAACCCACTGAAAGCAGGCCACTATAGCCGAACTTTGCTACATTATCCGGATAAAAGTGCAAAATTCGTGGACGAATATCGTGGTACACAAGCTGGTTACGCGAATTCTGCAAAATGGAACAGTCTTGGCATATGGCTGCCTCAAAGTTCGTAATACAAGCATATATCCTGATTACAGTAATTAAAAGTTAAATAACCCATTTTAGTTAATTAGTCTGATAATGGTGATGGTTATATTCCGATCTAATGTCCGCCGAGCCATATAACATGCAGTGAAAACCGCATTCATAAAACTTTTCCCCCTTTATTTAAAAATGTGGTGCAGTCAAGAAAAACACCATGTAGCTTATTTAAAGAAATATTGTTACCTGTGTGAGACTCTCCTTGTATTTTTTGTTTCGTTCAAAATTAAATAGTACATATAAAACAAGACGACAATGTGCATCCAGAAAAAATCATATTTAATCGCTTTACTTAGGTCAAAAGTCAGCCAAAAGGCTCGTGTGATGTTACAGATATGTTACGAATTTGTGCTTTTAATTATAATATATTTTATTTTGCCACATTATAAGTCGTGTTATTCAGTGAAACAAAGTTTGCAACGGCAACTTTTTTTTTTCCATGAGTGGCCCGCAAGATTTGCCTGCTACGATCACAAACCCATTAGAGTCATTAATAATGTCAGCAGTATAGGGATAAAAATATTAAAGTAAGCGGCGTACACCCTGAACCGCTTCCTAAAGAAACCACCTTTTGTCTATTTCAAAAATTGTGGACGACATCTTCATTTACGGGAATATTTAAAATATCACACAGTAAAATAATTGGACTGAAATCTGCTTCGCGAAGGTTCTTTTGTTTTTTGTTTTTTTAAAGAAAAAGAAAAAAAAGTAAACGACTTGGGAGATGAGTTATTGGAGCTTTACTCTGATTCGGAAATGGAAATGACGGCACCTTAGTTTTTGCGGGTTATCAGACCGAAGTTAAATATTAAGTAGTACCTCATAATTTAGTTCTTGTCTTTTTCACCATCCACTTTTTTTTTCATTTGGACACGGGTTTTCACTGACCACCTTCATGAAATCAGGTATCCATAAGGCCAAAGGTATGTTCAAGCCAAGGGCGTGTACTCACGGATGAAGGAGATATACAAAACCACACTTCTTTGCGCGGTAAAGTAATATTTTATCATTAGTCTCGACTCGCAAGATTAAGTGCTGTGCCTACAGTTGTGTTTCAAGGGAACACCATAACACACGTGGAAAGTTTAATGGTGCGTCACTTCCGTGATTGGAATTCTAAACGAATACTGTACTGCTGCGAATGCGTTTTTTATAACGTGGCTTCCCTGGCGTCAGCACTAGATTGCCACAGGAGACCTAATGTCACCTTCTTTACTGGATCTTAGCCCCCACCTCAAGCTCACCGCAACAGTATTTTTCTCTTATGTGTTTCGGGAGTGCGCCCTTTCTTAACAGCATTCGTTATGCTACTTGGTCTCGTCACATTAGGTTACAGTGCTTTAGCTTTCCTGCATGTTTTCTACTTTCGCTTGCTGAGCTATGCACTTTAAGAGTAAAATATGACGCAATGCCGGCGTGTATAACCATGTCCCCGGGGTGAAGCAGGTAAAACAAAAATATGACGTCAAAACATTTTATTGTAAAAAAATCAATATGTTTTTATACCGAACATTGATTCTTCGTTGCCACGCAAGACCTCGAAGCATTTTTATCTTCAGAAACCATAAACTTTACAAGTGAATACATTTTACTCCGAAAAAATTCAACGACCTTGTGTCCGACAGCTTTTGCGTAGCCAGAAGGACTGGACGCGCGCAGCCTCGGGGTTTCCTTTTTGAATAATGAAGGGCAGTTGCCGCCGATCCATTGCCGTGGACAGACTTCGAGACAGCAGACTGTTTCTGCTGTCTAGTCAAATCGGGTATCTCAATTTTTCGACGGCAGCCCTCTCCCTCTGTGAAGAGCGCAATCGCCACAGCGGGGTCCGCGCGATGCGTTGGAGTGCTCACGGATGCGGATTGTCTATACCGATAGGGGAGGATTTGGTGCTCTAGACACAATGTCTAACGCAAATGAGCGGAGTAGCATGTATTCTCCCGGTAAAGTATTGGTTAAACGATGAAACCGACCTTTCTTCTTCCGCAATAGTGCCTTATGGGTGTGCCCTCTTTAGGATCCTGAAGGCGCAAATAGACGAAGTGTCTCAATATGCAACATTTCTTGTTGGTTCTGTGTTAATTTCGCGTGTTTTATCATTTATTATGATACATTCCAATGATTTCTACATCACCGAAAAGCCCGTGCCGCATTTGACTCAAATTTCACTAAAATATATTAAGTGGTACGGGACAGCAGAGTCTACACCAGTGCTCCTACTTTCCTCTCTATGGCAGTTGTTGCGCCAATCAGACGCCTTTTCTTAGCAGACGAAATATGGATGTACCAGATATACCATGCTCAGCTTGATGCTTTAAGGAGCAGATTTCTGCGATCGGTTTCGGTGTGAGCTCTGAAGAACTCTGATCGACAGCCCATCTTTGATAGAGTGGATTGGTGACACCGTTCTGCTCTACTCATGCCATCCACTCACGCGGTTTCGTAGAAGTCATGCACCAAACCACGTAGAGTTGTTTCATAGTTACCCCGTCTAGAGAGAGAAAAAACAAATGGGCGTGCGTGTCCCTGTTGCGGTTTGTTTAGAAAGAACATTTAATCAAAGTTCCACGTTAACCTCTTTATGTTTTCCTCGTTTCCAAGGTATTCCATCTACTGTTCGTTCATACCCACACGCACTTTCATAAATATATTTTTTCGTCAGATGCCACCCTTTATTTACGTTTTTCGTAATTTCCGCTAACTTTCTACAGTTTAATAGCGAGTTTTAGTAGACCGTGTTTCCCGCTCCGCTAGCCCCCTCCGCTACCCGGAACTCTACAGCCAAGGCCACCGGCGCGCAGGCGCAGTGGCGGTTTTTTCGTAGCGGAGGGTTAACGGAGCGGGAAACACGGTCTACTAAAACTCCTAATATTGCCCTTGTTCTTCTGTCTTTCGGAGTACCCTCCTTACGCCAAGCATAAAGAAAAATTTACGTTTTATTATAAGAGTTTATTTTACCTGCTTAATATTACAGAGCTCATTTTCTCACCTGGAATTTTTTTTTTAATTCATCCGGCTTACATTAATTTTCTTCTAACTTCATCTAAACCATTTTCTTTTCGGTCATTTGATATCTTTGGCTTGATATATCTTGACCTCCTTAGCTTGTCGTCGTCATTTTTCTTCGATAATGGCTTCCCTTTCCGGTTTCACCTACATGACTTTTGTCATCTCACGCTACTTTTCATCCATCGCTACATTCGGCCACGTCCCTTTGTAAGTTTTTTAATATATCGTAGTTAATTTTCTTGACCTCCCAAAATGACCCACCGCCCTATTCCACTGAGTCTTCATTACAGCGATGGGCGTGCTGCGATTCAGCCCCGGTTAATTTTTGAATATACTAGCACAATCGCCCAGCGATCTAATATAGATGTTGTAGCTCGTATCACTTGAGCGAAAAAAAAAGAGATTGTGAGAAAGGAGATAAAGAGAAGTGAAGGCGGAGATAGTTTGCTGTCTTTGTCTGCTGTTGCTGTCACTCCAGTTCCTCTCGATGTTGGATGTTCCACGCAAACACTATACTCTCTTTCATCTTACTGCGAGCAGCAGACGACGCTACGAGACAACGAAACCCATCTAATGCCGCGTGAGTGTCATGTGACATTAGGGAGGGGCGCATGCAATGGGCGGGGCTTGTACTCACGTGATACGTTCACGGCACTGGATTGGCTGGGATGACACGTAGCGTCTGCTGCGGTCCATCGTAAGGTGAAACGGAGAATTGGACAGCGACAGCCATACAGCAAGTTTGCAGAGATGGCTGTTGGTATTTCCCTTTTTCCTGATTGCAATCTGGTCGGCTACCTCGATTGGGAACTGGCCTATATAGGCTTCAGTGGCAGGCTTGTGGTTTCAATACTGGCGTCCAGACACACACGAGACAGTCTCCGAGCGGAATTGCAAACGTAAGTGGTGTGCTCAACTCGGACAAAGTCATATGCGAGTATGGTGATATAACATTGTTACTTAGCAATTTCCGTTTTGTTAGCACTCAAATAAACCTGAATGTCTAGAACGCCAACGTAAGTTGTGTAGAAGTAGAGCATCTTGCGTGCATTTGGACACGCCCGCGGAACCATGGACACGCCGTGCAGCCCACGAGTAGGCATGCTGCATGAACTCTAGGTTCTTTCAGTTGACTGACCCAAGGAGTCTGCCTGACTTGTGAAGGATACACGTTTATGGGGTGTTTCGGAGGGACTCCAGCATGCAGCATGAGCTGGTAAGTGTACAGGAGCATGCAGAAAAGCAACGCCAGCAAAATAATAATGCAAGCTTTGCACGTGTTGCTTTTAGGCCTAAACATTTCTTTTAACATTTACTCGTTAAGTTATTAAGTAATTCGAAGGCGGTATGAAATAAAAATGCAAATATATTGTACTATAGTGAATTTGTGTTACCAACTAATGTTTGTACATTTATATGCTGCTTGCATAGAGGCATGCATGTTCAAATCACATTCGGGCCACCAATCGTCGGAAAACGAAGGTCCTTTCCTAAGTTCATTTACAATCACATTTCCGCATCTACTCCGTTCGACATTAGTAGCTGATCTGCGTTCAATCGCCGTGCTCGCTTTTGCTCGTGCACCTTTTTTCTTTCGCTTCACAGCCGGCTGCTCCAATGTTTTAGGAGGAAAGGGTGACTTCTCGGTAACAAACAAACAAACAAACAAAAAAACAAGTGTTTGAGGGTAAAGCGCTAAAAACAACGGACAAGTAAAAGGAACGAACAACACAGAGCGCTGCTTGCAACTGAAGTTTATTTTCGGAAAACACACATATACGTATATGCACCGTGAAATCCCGACATGTACTACAGAAATGCAACATCACCCAATCAGTGTACGTCTGTCCAGTTATCTACTTTACGAAAGATTTTAAAAACGCCACCTCAGAGCCAAACAGGGCTGTAGATGGAGTGCTGACACACGTTCCTTCAACGCACTCGGTTATAAAAAACGCTTCGGATATTTCCCTTGTCATTTTATTTCGGTTTCGGGCCAAGATAATGGTGTTGTCAAATCTCGGGACACACCCACATCTGTCACACTGTACAGCCAGATTTCCCGAGGGCGACGATCGGACTGACAGTGCATGCTCCCTGAGCCTATCATTTATGCAACGTCCCGATTGGCCTATGTATACTTTGCAACATGATAAATGCATCTTATAGACCTTTTCATTTTAGTAGTTGCCTCACCGGCGGATAGAGGGCGCTGACGCACCCGGCGCCATTGGGTTGCTTCAATTTGGTTTGTTTCGGTTTCAACCTGAACGTAGCTATGTTGCGGTTTTACGTTGTTTTTGCTTAATTTTGAAATACAATTATTTTCCTTGTAGCACACAACCAATGAAACAGTGGTATTGAGCCACTTTGAGGACTACGAGGTGTATTTTAGCCTAAATTGCGGGCTTTTCTTTTTTACCAACTCCTTTGATGTATCTAATTATGGTCGGTTGCGAAACGCCTGACTGACTGACGTACAGGAAAGATTACCATCGTCTACGGCCGTACCCGATGACACCAGTTTCCAGAAAAACAAACTAATGAAGAGACTAACACGTGAATATAAAGAAGCATATCGAGAGCTGATTAGCAATGTGCTGAATCGGCCAGAACAGATGAACTCGCGAGTTTACTACTCACTGTTTCGTTTTCGTGGGCACCCAACCTTTAGTGAACTTCGAAGACTAAAAACGTATCGTGTAATGACGCAGATAATTGACATAAACAAGTAGTATCATCTTGGCCTCTTTTTTTTTAATTCAGTACTTGAGCATGTTTTGCCAGGCCGAGTAGGATACTTCTTAGATTATCAACCCTGCTAAAGTACTCATAAAACATAAGCAGCATTTCGCGATATTGGCTCTAGGAAATAAATTACTTTTATATGAACATTTGCTTACTCAAGATATGATATGATATAAGTGACAGGCCCGTCAAATTAAATCTGGCATTTGTCTTCCCTAAAATTGGCCAACTATAATTAATGGGCGCAGAAGGAGAGATAGCTCGGAAAGTTTGGCTGAATTCTAGCGCTAGGCGCCACTTCACGGACCTGTGTGAACAAATATTTATTTGTTGAAGAGATTTGCTTTGTAAATTTCGGCGTCGCAAGCCACCAAAGGTAAACCTCTATTTGCCATCGACAAACCTGGACCCAAATAATTGTTATGCAGACGGTTTTCTTTTTTTTTGGCGTCAAGTATTGCGGATTTTAGATACTGACCAAATTTAAAACAGCGTAGTATGCAAAACAAAAAAAAAAAGCGTCGTCATTATTTTGCATGCGCCGAACCCAAACCGCGTTATGGATTTGCAAACAGAAACGACGTTATTTCTCTGTGCACGCTATTCTAAAACTTGCTACTGTTAAATTGTCTGTGGCAGTTTCTTACGCGGGAAGTCCCAACCTTTGTGTTAAAATAAATTTAGCGGATGGCACTGGTTATCTAAATATAATCAATAAATCACTTAAATGACTGTCGAAATCGCAGCGAGCACGGTATACAATTTCTTAAACTTCATAAGTAAACCGACCAACCGAATGTTTACGTCGCAAAAAAAGATTGAGAACCTCATACACATGAAGGTGTAATATTATGAGCAAACAAATCGCCTGATGTTGATGTACCATTACTTGTAGCCTCAGATAAAATACAAGTTCAACGTTCATTGTCTATCTCCTCCGCAAGTTTCCTCACATAATCAAAAGAAACTGTTTTCGATATATTATGAATACAAAGACGATACTTTCAGGAAATAAAGATAGTCTCCTTGCGCTGACTATTCTTGACGCCTTCCGATCCTAAATGCGCGATATAAATATACGTGCTTCTTACTGATAATGTTCCGCCACTATTAGTAAACAACCCTCAATTGTCATAAGGACCTTTCAACCCTCGTGATGTCTTAGTCGTCGGGTAGACGTATCGAACTACAGTTACCGAAGTAAGGCAAGAAAGCGCGGTGAAACGCGACGAAAAACACGAATACAACGCATCCGCCAAGGCGCGGAGGGAGAGCGGAGCAGCAAGTTGAAGCAACCCAATGGCTGCCGCGTCACGTGATTCCAAGATGGCAGCGCCCATGCTTGGGAGGATGAAACGGTCTATAAACCACGCCCTCGCTACGCTCGACATACCTGGTCTTATGTTTCTTCTGACAGACACCGACGCGTGTCTCCCCTCGTCCAACTTTTCCACACAATCTGCCCAGTTTTTGAGGAGCTGAGAGTAAAACGGGAACCCCATGTTTTCGCCCCAATTTCTTGATACTGTGGCTCACCTTATGAACATATGGTATTACAACTGGCCTACGCCTTGGCTTCTCTTCTACAACACCACATCCTCCCGAAGTTTCTTAATCAGGCCTTCTACCACTCCCACGAGAAGCGTAGGTGGAAGCCTCTCCTCTAGCTTCAATATCTTTAGGTTTAGGTTGCAGGTATTGAAGCTAGAGGAAGGAGGCTTTTTACCTACGCTTCTTGTGGGAGTGGTAGAAGGCCCGATTAAGAAACTTCGGGGAGGATGTGGTGTTGTAGGAGAGAAGCCAAGGCGCAGAGCCAGTTGTAATACCTTATGTTCATAAGGTGAGCACATATAAAGAAAGTGGGGCAAAAACATGGGGTTCCCGTTTTACTCTCAGCTCCTCAAAAACTGGGCAGATTGTGTGGAAAAGCTGGATGAGGGAGACACGCGTTGGTGTCTGTCAAGAAGAAACATAAGACTGTGCGTACTATCATTTCACGAAACAGTAAGATTGCGCAGCTTTCATCTGCCGAGCGAAATGACGATCTCAGCAACATTACGGTTGTGAAGACATGAAACGAAACGCAGTCTGAGTTGTGACATTGGCAATAAGCGTGACGTTTTGCACTGCTTAATGCTCACAAACTCAGACTGCGTTTTTCTTGGTCTAAATATATGTTTTAGCATCGTCATTCGCCAGCTATACCCGTAAGTTGCGGTGATTAGTTCCCAAGTTTTGTAGGCGAAAACAGACGCACAGACATTTTTAAGAGTGTAGGTATGG
The DNA here is from genome assembly GCA_037355805.1 of Ixodes ricinus. Classification (NCBI taxonomy): domain Eukaryota; kingdom Metazoa; phylum Arthropoda; class Arachnida; order Ixodida; family Ixodidae; genus Ixodes; species Ixodes ricinus. The sequence goes on along the minus strand of JAZHYW010025743.1, from coordinate 58,507 downwards.
CGAGGGTGTAGCGAGGGCGTGGTCTTGTAGAGACAAATGTATCACATAGGCCAATCGGGACGTTGTATAAATCGATATAGGCTCAGGGAGCATGCACTGTCAGTTCGATCGTCGCCCTCGGGAAATCTTGCTGTACAGCTGTGACAGATGTGGGTGTGTCCCGAGATTTGACAACACCATTATCTTGGCCCGAAACCGAAATAAAATGACAAGGGAGATATCCGAAGCGTTTTTTATAACCGAGTGCGTTGAAGGAACGTGTGTCAGCACTCCATCTATAGCCCTGTTTGGCTCTGAGGTGGCGTTTTTAAAATCTTTCGTAAAGTAGATAGTGGACAGACGTACACTGATTGGGTGATGTTGCATTTCTGTAGTACATGTCGGGATTTCACGGTGCATATATATGTGTGTTTTCCGAGAATAAACTTCAGTTGCAAGTAGCGCTCTGTGTTGTTCGTTCCTTTTACTTGTCCGTTGTTTTTAGCGCTTTTACCCTCAAACACATGGATCACCAACTAGCCCAAGTGCATACCCTTCTACAGAAACAAACAAGCCTGCATGCAAACAAACAACCAAACAAATAATAAATAAATAAATACGTAAATAAATTTACATACAAATGCGAGGAGGTATAATTCACACACTTCAGAAGACGTATTTATTGTGTTGACACCTGTCGCTCTTGATGTTTGTTTCAAAATTTAATTTTCGAGGTAACGGTTGACTTCTAGTAGACAGTGTACCATGTTGAAAACTGCCTATACGTCAGGCGACCATTGACACACCAGCAGTTGAGAGCCGTGTTTTTTGCAAGCAGTTAGAGAAAGGGTCACGTACCTCACTGTTGGAGTCGTGGTTTGTCTCGACATAGTTTGTTAGAATAACCTGCAAGGTTGCTTACCTGAAAAGAGACAAATGCAACACGTCATTACATCGTCACTGCGTAGCGTAGTTGTGAATCGAAATAGTAGAAGTTTTAAAGGAAATATTCTTTATAATATTCAACGAAGTTATCATAACCGCCCACGAAGTTATCATAACCATGAATTTCATTCTCGGGCATCCCTAGTGCTGTACATACGTAAACTTCTGACGCGGACATAGTAGTAAACCATAATATTTGTACAATATTAAGTTCTGTAAATAATGGCCTTGTATGAGTATCTTAAGCTGTGGGGAATAATATACGAACTTCTTTTTTTAAGAATATGAATTTCATTATTGTTTGTAGCGACCATAGATCACATACAAAAAACAAGCAATATTTATAATGAGAATAATAATTGTAATTATAGACAAGCGCAATGGGATGTGGAATCGTATGGCTATATTTGAACATAATACCTGCGACCCGATATATACTCGCATTTGAGAATTCCAGCTTAAAAATTAATTTGATAAACCGTTTGCAGTGATGGAAGTGCGGCGCCATTTGCGCCAAATTGCGCAATGAAGGAAATTTTGTTATACCTTGCGCCAAAATGTTATTTTTGCTAACAATTGCGCCACCCCTGCTCCAAGATAGGCTTAAAGCAACAAAAAAATATTTGCCGATTTTAATATTTAGAGGAGCCGAAGGAATGAACAACTGTACAAATATGAATTGCACAGCGTAGTTTCGTCTTAGGTCAGAGCACATTCAAAGCTTGAACACAAACAACCACAAACGCACATACTAAAAGCGCACGTCACGGGACATTCGCAGCCCTTGATTGGTTTAGCCGAAGAAAGAACACGTACAAAATGATAACGAATGCCATGATGTCGCGCTTTAATGCAGCAAATCAGCCGGCTAGAGTCCTTCATGCTGGGCATCAACCGCTCTGGCCCGTTGATGGGCTGACATGTTGTTCGCCAACGTCGTCTAAATTTCCAGACGATCTCGGCAATGTCAGGAACAAGCTCCCGACAAAACTTCGCAAAATAGTGGGATGGCCGATTGCGGCTACTGTGATAAAGCAGGAAAAGTGTCTTGTACTCCTGATAAGATCACTCGATTATCGTGTCTGCCACCTGCCTCCGTTCCGTGGCTGCAGAGCAGCGTGGCACTTGCGCCGCTCGCGTGAACCTTCTCCGCCTCTCACCAGCGTGCGCGCGTCGAGCTTCACCGCTTTGCAGCGGAGTGCTGAGGGAGTGCCTGGCTTAGCGCGATAGGCATGCTTAGGATTATTGCAGGACAACCTTCCTTCTCCTAATTGGAAGTTAATCTTTAATAATAAATTAAGATAACTGAGCAGAGAAATAGAAGAAAACATGGGTCTATATATATATTTAAATAAATACGATAGTCACGGTAGTTCCCGTGCAGTTGTCTATCGAAAGAGCAGCGAACTTTGACATAACTCTGGGTCCTACGCCGCTAAAGAGCAGGGTTGGCTTTAAAGCACAAGTGTAGGTTTTTAAAATATTTTTCGGTGGTTGTTTTTGGAGTTTATTATATTAGAGTCTTGAGTTTGGTAGGTTCATTGAACCTACGGAACGCACTTTTTGGTAGACGTGTTGGCGGATATGCTGGTTCTTGCTAGAATTTTACAGAAAATATACTTACAAGCTAAGCAAACTACCAAGGGTAAAATAAAAAAAAAAAGAGAGAGGATTTGTACTAATGAAGTGTTGCGCCATGATTCACTTTTCAACCATTCTTCAAAATTCATTGTAAATGAAAGCCACTCCAACTTGAGCCTTGTTTAAGAAGACTTTTTTTTCTTTTACGCCCTATTTATTCTTATCACATACGGTTTTAAGTAATATGCTCGAGTATCAAAGAGGAACCCATGATCACTATCATAAATGAACCCATTTAGAGGTGCAATCACTTTTTCATTCTCAAGTGATGTGCTAACAGATGTTGACATCTGCTCCAAAAGCGTCAGTGGCTGCTCCAAAGGCTAATATTTTGCCCGCTACAGGACCTGCTGCAAAAGGTCGAATGCTGCTTCCGTCACTACGTTTAAAGACCCTTGAAGGTGGTGCAAGGCAGTGGCGTCACAAGGGGGGGGCGGGAGGGGGGGGGGGGGGGACCGCCCCGGGTGCAGCGCTCAGGGGTGTGGCGCAGCGGGTCACGAGAGCGAGGGGGGGGCGGGGAAGTCGCGGCGGGTTACTCGAGAACGGCGGGCGGGGGGGGGGGGGGTCGTGGCGGGCTACCGCCCCGGGTGCCGCTGACCCTCGTGACGCCACTGGCGCAAGGAGTATTGGGTAGCATCGCGATACTGTAACTCGTTACATTTTTAGTAACTTTTAAACGTATCGATACATTTTTTGAAGTTACTGTTACGATAACTTATATACTTTTCTGGAAAAACAACTACAAAGTATCTGCAAAGATAGAGAAACTTCTCGCGGAAGAAATTACCCCTCTTTGTGAGCACTACAGCGGGTTCGACCATGTGCGGAGGTTGAGCCCCACATTAGACGGGAAAAAATAAAACAATAACTCAACATTTTTTGGTCGGAACTCAGCAAAATACTGGCACAGAGGGCAGACGTTTTTCAAATTGTTTTGCCATTTTCATAGCGCGGAAAAGCAAATTTAGCATTTGCTTTATTTCAACCTTTTTGTGCTTGGGTCTCTCGCCCCCGTTTTCAGTTTCTCCGGCCTCATCGAACCCCTCCGCCTCTTCAGGCAAGCGACAGAGCCACCTCGCGGAAACACGCGGCGCGTAGACACCTAACGGTGAACGTTTAACGCCGAACGAGAGCCTCTGTAGTCGGTGGCCCAGCAGTCGCGGCTACCTTTCTTTGCGAAAGCGAGTCGCCGCCACTAGACACTGTCTGGCCGGTGCCACAGACGATGTTTCTACTGGTCGACCTGCCCTTTCCCAGGGGCCTTCAGCCAGTGATCCACGGTCGACCCTTTTCTTCTGCGTTGCATAGGATAAACGAAATAAAAAAGCGAAAAGAGTTCCGAGACGACCTTGTGTTGTTTTTGTTCGCTTCATTCTCTACCTTGTTTGATACTAACGGTCTTTTCCAATTTATTCAGTTTCAAGTGGTTTAGCCTTCTTATACTCCCCTCCCTATTATTGTACTGTAATATTTATCGGTATCTCCCTCTCCTGTCACCTGACAAGGGAAAATAAGATAGCTCTAAAGGAAGGGAAAGAGAACGTCGCAAGAAATAAATAAAATATTTGGATGGTAATTAACCTTTATAGCTAAAACGAGAGGCTGTCATGAGTGACGAACGGCAGGTGTTACCGTGGCCCGGCTATGAACTGCACTTTGACCTTGTCGACTATAGTGGCGATATCTTCATTGCTCGGTGCAAACGCTGCAAAAAAGCATACGCGGCCGGGAGGTCCTCTTCCTCCAGCCATCGCAAGCACACCGAGGTGAGTTTCGACTTTCATTTCTGGACACTAACGTTAGGCATGGAGACGGAACGATGGAAGGCTGAATCGTTGACAGCGCTCTCCAGCCTGAACGGCTTTCCCACCATTAGGAAAGTTTCCTTGCGTCTGAATACTGCACTGCCGTTCAGCGCGCCAGTTGAGCGCCTCTTTAGCAAGTGGCGGGATGAGTTCAGCGTCAAAAGGGGAAAGTTAAGTGATCTTTAAAAAGGAGTTGCTGGTGGGTTACAACATGAAATAAATAATTTATTATTTAGTCCATCTTTTATCGAAGCAGCAAGCACTTTCTTTCGATAAAGTCGTGCGGCGGTAATAATACACATATATCGAAAAATAAAATGACACTTTACTGAGAGTTCTGAAATAAAGATAAATTGTACTAATTATGTTTTGCCATCAATACTTGTATCGTTAAATTTAAAACAAAAGTATCTTGGAAGTAACTTATGTTACTATGACAAAGTAACTGTGACTGTAACGCGTTACTTTTATTTTTAAGTAACTGTATCTGTCACTTAAGTACATTTTTGACACAGTGTCTCTAACCGTAACTAATCACTTTTTAATATTAACTTACACAAGGCTGGTTGTCAGCAATGTATGTTTAATATTTTACGATTGTTCCGCGCTATCCCGCAGCGATTGAACAAAAATAGTATCATAGCTGATATTGAAAGTGCAGAGCCGTCACAGTGGGGCATAGTAGTAAGCGAAAAAGTGACAGACACATTACGTTTGACTTAGACATATCCACTAAATCAATGAACTTATGAAACGTCATGCGTATTACAGAAATTTGGCATTTTATTTCTATTTTCATTTTTTGTTTCGGTTATTTTACTTTCTCGTTCAGCTCGTCTCAGTAATGCCTTACATATGTCAAGACAAAAAAATATTTATAACCACGCAGGAATTCCTTGCCTGCATAATTGAAAGACTTCGCCCACCTCTCGTGTCAACGGTATTTAAATAGCGAACTTATATGGCTAATGAATACTTTATGCATCAATGTATTACCTGTGTTTCCCGTATTTGTAATATGTGAGTGAGAACAGCCCGCAATAAGACAAAGTAAAAATGAATGCTAAACTGCGAGGTCGTTATGCATACCTCACAGGATTCTCGGAATCTTTCACTAAGGGACCTTCGTATGTTAATGTATGATAATAGCGAGCTTTCCTTTAATTTATGCACCGTTCACACAAAAAAAAAACACTATGCGCGTTGCACTTATTAGTTAGAGCGCGCACATTGATGGCGGGCTGAGGTGTACAAGCCAACGCTTTGTTTAGAAACAAGGCGGTGTCACGAGGTGTGCGCACAGCGAGTGCGCAGAAACAAGGTTCCCGAGAGGTGGAGCGTCTGCCCATGCGCCGTGCCGACAGCAACGCCACCTCAGAGCCGTGACTTCAGCGCCGCGCGTTGGTCTATGGGTGGTATGCATTGGACGCCATGCATGAGCATGACGTCCAATGCATTTCAATGTGCACGTTCATAATTCGCTCTTATCGAACTTCTCGAACGGACAATAATTCGGACTGAGTGGGATGCACGTGGAACCTGCATGGATCTCCCTACATTATTAACGCCTAACCTGCATATCAAACCCTAAATATTATTCCGTATAATCACGCAGGATAATTTTTTTTTGTTCGAGTAAAAATATAATTTTGCTTTAATAAGGATGAGCAAAATGTTTAGCGTGAATGCGCCAACGCGACTGTCTCGTTCTTTTCAGCCCCCTCTTGTTAGAGGGCGGAGCAAGCAAACTAGTCTTGTTACTGCTTTGCTCGTAGTATTTCTGCTGGGACATTTCCTCCATAGACGTCGCCTAAAAACAACTTACTCGAGTACTGCCTCACTTTGAATTCCATCGCTATATTCAGCAACAGCTTGAGACAGACAGCTAGAGGGCTTGAACCGATGCGAACAATTAAAAATCAAACGGGAACTGATGAACACCGTAATAATGTTTACACCTTGCGCTTAAAAAAAGTGGTTGACTGTACCCCTGCATAAAGCGTGCATTCAACTTGATTGTGAAGCGTTTTAATTCTATGCGTACTGCTAATTACTTACACGCATTAAAAAATTCCAGCAACCTATGTCTTGAAACTCTTATAACGCGTGGGATGTAGTACTTTAGTAGCGATCCTTTAAATTTATTTAGAAGACACTGAAGAGTCGTTCCTGGGAGTGAAGAACATATTGGTAATTGAAAGTCATCACCCCTTTCACAAATAACCATGCACTACGAAAACTTTTGTCACGTGGTAACTGTAGTCAGTGGCGTCACAAAGGGGGTGCGGGGGGGGGGAGAGGGGACCGCCCCGGGTGCAGCGCTCCGGGGGGTGTGGCGACGGGCCACGAGAGGGGGGGGGGGAGGGTCGCGGTGGGCAACGAGCCGGGGGAGGGGAAGGTGGGCAACGAGCTGGGGGGAGGGGTGTAGCCGCGGACACCGCCCCGGGTGCCGCTGACTCTAGTGACGCCACTGACTGTAGTAGAAGAAGTAGGGTAGTGGTTTCTAAATGGAGGTCCGCGGACACTTTGAGGTGCGCGATAAGCATTCAAGGGGTCCGCGAAGCCCTGTCTCATCAGTCAAACCCGGCAATAAATGTTGTCCTTTTTCAGATTAAGAAGAAACGCTTCAATTTTCGGGTAAGTGTTTTTGTGTGGATGTCAATGAGCGAAGTCTACTTCACGCTAGCCCTTAGTTCTATCTACTTAATAAATATTTAGCATAACTGACCTATACCTTTCCTTTCCCCTCACCAGAAACGGGGTCCTCCGTCATTTTTGCCTATAGGCTCCTTGCACTGACGTCACATCGCATACTTTTGAACACCATGTAAAAGGAGGAGAGGGAAGCTGCTTTTGTAAGAATTTTGAGTGACAGGTTAATCTTCTATAATCTTCTGGGAGGAGAATAGCGACGCCTGTGCAAATCCGAGAGGCACAAAGGAGGATCCTGATAAGAGGGGAGCTCCTTCTTTCCCTTTTCTCTGGAGGGCATCGGAAATGACGTCATGTGCAAGCCACGTGTACACAAGAGGTCCGCGAAACATCAATGGTTGAGAACCACTGACGTGGAGCATACCCCTTAGCTGGCGCTGAGGTGGAGCATCGGGCTGCAAGCCGAAAAGATCGGGGTTTGGTTCCTGGTGGGAGATGAGTATATGGTTTATTCTGGAGTAAGTGCCTGTGTACATCGGTTTATTTGGTAGCGAAACCGGTTGTGTGAACGTTTACCACCATGATGTATGCTCTGGTGCACGGACGGACGGACGCATTTCTGGAGAAATGGGTTACGTTTTAAAATCTTCCAAATTAAAAAAAAAAGCTACTGCAATTTGTTTCTTGATTTTTATGACAAAAAAGGCAAACTCTCAGTAGCGATGCAATCTGAGGGTCACTATGTTTTAGTGCCACGTGTATAAATTTAACTTAAATAGAGTTGTCGCAGTGGTGGGGCTGGCATGCGATTCGTTGCTGCTTGTTCATGTGTCGACAAATCTTCTAGTCGCTAGCGTCAAACTTGTTTCAGAATTAATTCACCGTGTGCACTCTAAAAAAAGGGAGTAGTACTTCCTCCCTTAAAGGAGGAACTCGCGTGTCCCATATATTGCTCCTTCAAGGGAGAAAATTTCCTCCTTCAAAGCGGGGAGGAAATTTCCTCCCCTAAGATGGGAGAAAAGTTGCAACCAATTTTTGCTCGTGAAGAAAATGTTCCTGCCGTAAGAAGGGAGGAAAATTGCCGCCTTTTTGGAGCCCAATGGAGGAAACTGTCTCCCTCGTGTAATTAATAAAGCTTCCACCAGAAAAAAAAATACGTTGGAGAAGCGCCAATTTGTTTTTCAAGTTCCCCCAACTTTTGAACGATACGTGGTAGATACACATACATCACTGAGCACACAGAATACACGGAAAAAGCGGAAAAAAGGACGTCGCGTGATGTATGCACAAATTATGTTTCCTCGCTAAATTTAGCGCAAAGATTGACGTCACGTAACCTATGCACCAATTCAGTTTCCCCGCTAAATATGGCGGGAAAATCGATGTCACGCGACCTGACGCCACGGGACCTACAGACAAAATAAGGTTCCCCACTAAATTTAGCGGAAAAAGTTACGTCACGCAACCTATGCACCAATTCTGTTTCCCCGCTATATTTGATGGGAAAATTTATGTCACCTACGGCGTCAAACACTCTACTTTATTTCACAACAAAAATAACTGGCACAAAATACTGTGCTCAGAAGGTGATCACGTGCAACGTTTCATGGAAGTGCGGTCTGCGAACCTTAACACCAGCGTTGGGCAGAAGGTCTGTAATATAACACATTGCTTTCAAGCATAGATAATTGACACTAATCACAGATCCATAAAAAATAAGACAAATAAAAAAAACGAATACTCCTCAGTATCAAGGAGAAATCAATAAAAAAATCAGTTGGCGGTCATAAGAGCCCACCCCGAGGGAAGCAAATTGGGGAATCGATTGCTGGCAAATCAGTGGGTAACAAGAGGAAAACCTGGAACGCCTCTGAGCGACGTCTCGTAATCCATCGCCCAAAATTACCACTTAGGTGGACTCTCGATTTTTGTTTTTGTTTTCTGCTTTCGAGACTCTCGCCTGGACGTATGCAGGTATGACATAAAACGATAGTTGAAAATAAATTAGCCATCATGGCAACAATGGTGTCACTCTTTCATTCTTTTGTTTTCACACAGGGCAGGCTAAAGGGAGTTACTGCGCTTCTCTTGTTTCTCCTATAAGCTTCCAAGCAGTCCGGACAAGTACTACCTCAGTACAAAAAATTCAAGATACTTTCTTGAGTTATAGGTGCGGCAGCGGGAATGAATTTTAGATTGTACTGAAGCAGTCGGACTACAAAATGGAAGAAACATTATGTTTTAGAAAATATTCGTATTTACAATGGGCACGGAGAAGTCCTTGCTCTAAATACGACGAATGTTCTACACAGAAAAAAAGTTCGTGTCTGCAATATCATGGCAAAAATAACCGTAACAAAGAGTGTATTGTGCATTGCACACAATGAGCGCGTGAGTGAACCGCCGGCGTGTGCTTCGTGGATGCCATCTTCTACAAATAAAATTTAACAGTAATGACGTCTCCTAGCGGGAGATGTTAAAACCTACTTTGGAGAGAACCAGTCATTGGCTTGTTTATAAACAATGTCTCTGTATGAATGCCCTGCCAAAGCTTGCGCTCCAGCAGGAGTGAAACGCGAAGTTCGCTTATCTTGCGGCTGTACACCCCAGCCCTGACTCTGCTGTTCTGGGTGTCCCCTTAACCTGCGGATCACTCGCTAGTTCTTTTCTATAGAAAATAACACTTTTATATAGAATAGAAAAGTGCTCCAGCAGCTCACTCTCGTCACATGTGAGAGTGCGCTCACTGCCTCGTGATGATACTTCAAACTCTCTGGCGCCGTGTGAGCTGCTGGTGCAGTTGGTTCCGCATGGGGTTCATGACCGGAGGAACCCCGGACTGATAACTCTTTCAGGCTTTCGCCGGCGCTATCGTATTTATTTTTTATATTCACTCTTGTAACGCTTTTGTTCTACAGGGGTACCTACGGGGATCTGCGCTGCATAGAACTGCTAGGAGCTCGGTTGCAGTAAACGTCTGGAAACGTAAAAATGTTTTTGCATCTGTAGATTGCAGCAATTGGTTTCTCTCGTGATTTGAGAGAAAGTAGAAGCACAAGCGTCGTTGGAATAGTATTTTCCAGTCAGAGTATTGCTGTTTAATGCTTTTTCTCTATTTTGATGCGCTTTATTTTTGTGTTTCTATTTGAATGATCTAAATCCTGACGAATGCCTAAACCGTTCTTCGACTCTTTACTGGTGATCATTGTAAGCGTAAAGACATAAAGTCAATAACGTAGAGTTTTAAAATTGTGCAGAATAGAGCCCAGCGTTTCGTACATCATTCTAACGCTCTGTAATCGATGTACACAAAAACCAGTAAAGAGGGTACGTTAAGCTGTAATATAAAATTCAAAAGTAAAAAAAAATGTCGAAAGCATTGAGACCATTGTTTGAAGAAAATCGTACAATACAAAAAGCAGAGCGTACACACAAGCAACTTCACAAACAATGAAACTCTAGCTAGGTAAATCGTAAGAGCCCCGGAATCTCTAGAGCCGACGTTGCATTAAGTACTTTATTTTTACCTTCTTCGGACTCCAAAGCACTAGGTATGAAAAATTCAAAACATATCTTGAGCGGTTCCTAATACTTCCGGGTTCCGCGTCTTGGACTGCTTTTGAGGGGAGGAGGATCTGCTTTTTATTGGAAATCCCCTCTCTTGCTTTGGTCTCCACCTCGACTTTTTATAGTTTGAGCGGCCTATATAAACATCCCTGGGTGACATCAAGACCGACTTGCATAAAATACTGAGCACAAAATGAGCTGCATATATCTTCGTAGCTACGTTATCCAAAGCGCATTAAAAAGGAAAAAGCAACGTGTACAAATTTGATTGTCTTATAATCTTACTGAAAAGTTTTAAACGAGGCCTTCGCCACTCTGACCTTAAAGTGTTTTTTTTTTATTATCTTACTGCGTTTTTAAGTTGGCATTAAACAGTAAATCAAATATATAACAGGTTTCTGACGAATCTCAAATGTACAAATACATTCTAATATGCGCGTACCCACAGGGAAGGCAAGGGGGGCGCTTGACCCCCTCCCCCTAGTTCTCAGAGTAGGCGGCAACCCGGGGGGCAGGGGCTGCCCCCCCCCCCCCCCTAACACAGCCGACACTGGGCTGGGCAAACTCTGGCCGGCGGCGCCCAAGGGATACCAAGGGCACTGCCCCCCGGCCCTGAAGGGTGGGGGGGGGGATGTGGCTTCCTCCCCCCTCCGCGAACTCAAGAACAAGTTGGTACGCAACTGCGCTCCACCAGTGGAAAATTGCGGTTAGGAACGGTACTTTGGGGTTAGATGGAGAACAGTTTGGTGCTCGAAAACGCGGGAAATGTATGCACCGTCCGTCCGCGTAAGAAGCCGCTATAGTTAACCGACAACTTTAAGGTAATTGACATTCGATGGCCATTCGTAGAACCCTCTATTAGATAGGGGCTTCCTGTTCTTGCAGGAAAACAGGACGCGATGGGTTTTAACGGTAATAACTAGCACATGGCTCTTTGAAACAAGCTTTAGTGCACAGTGTGAATTCAATTATTCTAAGAAACTCGTTAAAGCTATAGATGTATTTATATAAAAGATGGTTTTGGTTTCTCTATATATGGCAAAAGCGAACGCCCAATGGACTTCTGCTCAACGTGCTGAAGTCCACTCGATGATTTCTTCACCACTGTCAACGAAATGAGAAAACAGGCATCAACTTTTGTTCTGATCAACATTTGCTAAATCTACACGCTTACTTTATCTTCGTCCCGCCTATACTCTAGGGCGGCAAGCAATAACATGCACTACGTGACCAGAGAAAGCTGCTTTTGTCTCAGAACTTCAATCTCGCCGTGTGGGACAATGGGGTTTCATTTTTAGGAGCTGTTGTTGCTTGTCTTTCGCAGGGTATCGTCATCTCGAAAATGAGCAAGCAAAATAAAAACCTAAAATTAAATATGAAGCTACAACAATGCAGCGGCAACTAAATTACAGTAGGCCGGAACGCATCGATTGTTCATCGATCTTTTCAACCTGTCCAGCACAAGCTTGATCTCGGAGCGTGGTGAAAAGCCATTCCTCACCGAAGAGTTATTTGGTTTTCCCACCGTCAGTCTATAGGAAGGAAAAAAGTCAAATTCCATGTGTGCTGAATTTTTAGACGTGCTATGCCAAGGCGTTTGTCGGCATCTTGAAAAAGGGGGCTGTGAAAAGGGCCTGGCTTGAGATAGGAAAGAATGAATGGATGGTGTGCTGCAGAGAAAGCTGATGCAAGGTAAGAGAAGATTGAAGCCCCTACATTCGCTTCCTATCAGGTGCTCGATGTGTGCACACCAAGCAAACCGTCCCACGAAAAACAATATCTGATGAATAACGTAGGTGAACTTTTAAATGTTCTTTATTTGGTCTGCGTATTTACCTTCTGGTGTGATGGCGGAACGTAGAAAGTTTTTGACCCATGAGAAGAGATTTAGAATAAAACACCACTGTACAATAAAAGCATTCTCGCAAGGAAGTGTGGTGGAGATCAAGAAAAGTAATATCTGGACTCGTCGCAGATACTTCTATGGTACAATTAAAAAACACCGTTTGAAGACCAATAGAAATATGAGAACTTAACTATACGCAGTTTTGACGCCGGAAATACTTTTTACATTGCTAAGCCCAATATCAGTGCTGCAGTGATATGTTTATTTCAAGGGAAATGTATTTGCTACAAACGTGAATTCTGGGAAGTCGTCGCCGTTGTCCCGTTGAGGTACCTGACGGGACAACGGCAAGGTGCCTGACGGACAACGCTGAGGTACCTGACATGAGAAATTGTAATATCAAAGACCTGAAACATAAGTTCCCTTCACGCCACAATTGGCCAGGCACGCTTGCGGACAAATGAACTGGACGCTGCCGATTAGGACGGCATACTGCGCTTAGGGATGAGCTGCTGATACCTACAATCAGTCAATGATGCGATCATTTAGGCTGCCGGTGATTTTGAGAGGATACAGTTGACTCTACCCCAGTGTTCTTCAGTTGTCATTTCCATTCGGGGATATCTATAATTTCCGATATTTTTAGGACGCTCCCCAAATATGATACTCTTTGCGGGCATGTTTTCAACAAAAACGATTATGAAGTCGGTAGATTAATAAGCACAACAAGATACATATTTTGTGAAGATATTTTTCTGCTTCGCAGCTTCACTCTTACTCGAATACTTTGCAAAAAGCTATCTTGACAACTATCTTACATATGACCACGCGGCAATTATCGACAAAGCGTTAGGATTCCCATTTGCAGCAGATGTGGATTTAATGCCCCTTTCTTGCCCCTAAACCCCCATTGATTGGAATCGCCTTCCTACAGCCATTGTCATAATTACTGACATTGGTGATTTTAAAATACATGATATTTTTCTTTAAATTGCATTTTATAGTTATGTTGTGTACTTATTTTTTACTTATTTGGCTTTTCTTTTTGTAATGTACATAAACATACTCTCAATGACTCAGGCCCTTCATGGCCTGAAAACAAAAATCTAATTAAAATAAAAAAGAAGATGCAATGCTTCAAGAACCCTATAGCTTACTGTCTTATTAAGGTGTGTCACAAGAACAATTTTTTTAAAGGAAACATTTATTAACAGCATGACTACATTAGAGATGGTTAAATAGGCTACATCAGGGGTGGCCATCCTGCGGCTCGCGAGCCGCATGCGGCTCTTCGCGTGTTGAAGTGCGGCTCGCAGCTCCCTCCCTCCGCCGCCACCCCCCCCCCCCCCACACACACACACACACTCCCCCGCCTTCCTTTCCGTCACACGAGCGCTTCCCCAAACAGAGAAATGGAGAACATTTTAAATCGAAAGACATGTTGCTTTTGGTAGTCTCCTGCTGCCTGCTACCTTACGTACAGTTGGACCGCTTTTGACTCGGATAGATTGAAAGTAGTTCGAGTTTCGTTGATTGCTCTGTACAAAAATGGTGTCCCCCCACCCCCCTTCCCCCGCGGCTCTTGGAAGTTTCGTGGTTTTCTATGCGACTCTTAGGCCGGGTCAGCCTGGCCACCCCTGGGCTATATAATACTCTGACTGCTTGGTTTATTCGTCGATACACGCCTGTGCTGCTTTGGCCGTTTGGTTCGTTAAAGCAAATAAAAAAAATCGCAGCTATAAAGCGACTCACTTATTTGAAAACCCCGCTGGAGTCGTGAGGTGCCGTATCAGAGACTCTTGAATGCCCAAATATCTAAAGCTCTTTTTTTTTTTTTTGCTGTTCCGCCACCTCAGCGAAAAGATATTAGGAAAAGGGCCTTATCCCCAAGCACACTCACTAGACAGTCAGACGCAAGTACAACGACAAACCAGCACATGCGTGCACTTACCAAGGATCATTAGAACAAACGAACGGACGCAGGCATGTACGGGCTAACGTACGATGTGCACGCAAAGGCGCCGTCACGACCACGAATATTCAAACACAGACCGACTCGTGAAGCAGTTGACACACAAATGATGAGGTCTGGGAGATGGTTAGACGTATCCGAAAAATCGTGCACAGTAGCGACCGAGAACGTAGCTGTAAATCCAATCAACGAATGCGCCATAATTTTTGGAGTAATTAAGCAAGGCTCGATCACAGTCTTCGCTTTCCACCTCCTCATTCCAGACGCACCACTAACTGAAACGTGAGTGCGAGCCCCGCTGCCTTGCTCATTTCTTCTGGTGCATAGAGTATAGGCCTGGGTTGGACCTGAACCAGATCGAAGGGCGGCATTCAAAAAGCCGGCACGTCTTAACTCATTTGTCACGTTCCGGGAGACGTCGTTAGTCGATTCCAGCTGACTAGCTTGAATGAGGGACGCACGAGGAAAACGTCAAAAGAGGAGAATTGCCAATCCCTCTTGTTATAAACAAAACCAGGGTTGTTTGGGTCGCCTATCTGAAGTCAGGCAATATTTTGCGATTCTTCTCAAATTGCTTATTTCTATAGTAACGATATATTATAAAATAAATTCAGTTGGTTTAAAATTTGCTACCTCATCCCCTGAGTAGTTACTTAGTATGTCTCACTTAAGGGCTGAGGAACTGAAACCCTAGAAACAACTTAATACAAAACCTGCTTTGGCAAGAAAGACACAGTGGTTACATTCAACGTAGGAATGACGTAAAGTCAAATTAATAAACAAAAACAAAAGGTGATGGCCAATTATGGCTGCGCTTATGCAGAAGTGTCCTAAATAGTCTAGAGATGGGAATATATTGGTCATAAATTATTGAGCAACGTACGAGGGCAAGTGCGCAGCTCCGGCATGTGATATTTTTGTGCGAGGGCCTGGAAGGCTAACGCTTTGTTAGGAACTATGTTCCCGTGCATTCACCCTCTCCAGACACGCAGGGAAGAGTTTCCACCGGGTACAAATTGTATAAAATAGTAGATAGTGAATATTTCTCATTTTTTTCAGTGCATATCGCTTTTAAGCTTCTTTGACCGTATCGCTTCCAGCCGCCACTTTGTAAATATAAAATTATTAAAATGGTTTCTGAATTTATAAAACAAAACAAAATGAGGTATACATCTTGAAGTTATCTTTGTGGTAATGTATAAAATATATTGATTGTGTTTTTAATTATTTCGATATCTGTATCGATTACGCCCTTCTTGAAACTGACGAGGAATGTGAACTGCGTGGTTTTATTTTCCTCCCTCTTAGGTTTCGCAATTTTTTTAATTTAAATGTTTTTATAAACTACATATTCAGAGCAACGGCCCAGACCACCCGTCAGTGGGGCAAGGCGACAGCAAAATATACATGTTTTACTGATTGCTCTTTTCTTACGTGCAGTGTTGACTGCTGCGGGCTGTCGCGTCAAAGCTTATTGGTTGCAGAAGAGGCGCACGGTCCTCACGCTGGAATGAACATCATTCACAAACACGCTTTCAACGAAGTGCTCATCATCCAGATAACAGCGACACACGTCCAAAAGTGTCCAGTGACGAGAACTTAAACCACGCGTTCCATCGGCCAATGAACAGCCCTGGAGGCACATCCACGTCGGTCTTCAGCGTTATAAAAGAACAACTGCACGGACCGCCCGTCAATGGGTAAGGCGCCAGAGAAGGATAGATGTTTTACGCTTCGCTGATTTCTAACGCAAGGGTAGCCCTGGAGCGAGGGTAAGAAAAAAAAAGGACGGACAGACACAAAACTACGAACGCGGCTAAACACAGCAACGAGGCTTCCGTGTTGGCCAAACACATGTCTCAGTGACTTGATTCTTGGGTTGTGTGGCAAAAGTTTAAACTTTGTGTAGGAAGGAGACGTTTAAATGTCTTGTAAAGTAGACGTTGATGATTTCCAGGATCAGTGGATGTTTTAGCAATATGTCGGCTGCACTTACCAATCCGATTAAAACGCTTCTTGACACTATTTTTTCGCGTCATTCTTTTTTATTAGTGTCATTAGGTCGACCGCCGGTCGGGGGAAGGGGTGTGGTTGCTAGTGCTTATCCTATTGGTTCCTGTTAAGTTGGTTGCCGGCCTTTAAAAGAGTGCGTTGGTTCTTTCGGGGCTTCCTTGTGTTCCTACAAACTAGTGCCTCTTGTCGGCCGCGGGACATTTTGTTCTTTTGTTCCTTGTTTTTTATCTGCCACGGTTCTGTTACCTCAGGCAGCGTGTCTTTTTGTGGGTTTGTGGGCCTATTTAAGGAGGTGTTCTGGAAAATAAATCGCTAGCTGTGTATGAAGTTTCGTGTCTGTCCGTCCTTTTTGTCCCCTCGTTCCAGGGTTACCATGTCTATCCTTAACCAGCTCGCCTGTCTACTTGCTTTACTTTTTCTTACACGTAGGTAAGCAGACTTCTAACGATTACTCGTACTCCTCAGACAATCGTTGCCCACCGATGTTGCCTTGCATGAGATATTGCCCAGGTACCAAGGGCATAAGCCCCGGAGTAACTCTGCGTATTGTTTTATCTTTTTGATTTTTGTCAGGGTGCGCCTGTTTGAGTAACCTGCGTATACTTTTATCTTTTGATCTTTTGTTGGGGTACACTTGTTTTGATAAGTGGTGAGGACGTCGAAGAGAATCCGGGTCCGATCACATTGGAGGATATATTTGAATTCCAGAAATAGACGGCTGCTGACATATCCTAAATAGCTGAAACCCAGACAAGCTTAGACAAAGAAGAAGGTGCTAATAAAGAATCCTATTCTAATATAAATTATCTCACTGCAGCAATAAGCAAGGCACGACAGAAAATAGTACTGTTAAAAGCGATTGTAATAAAGCTTGATAAGAAAATTAATTATCTGAAAAAACTAGTAGACGAAACAATTTATTAATCCACGGAGTAATACAACCTGAGAAAGAATCGGAGCAAGTCCTAATGAAGGAAGTAATTCGATGGCTTTTGAAAACAAAAATGAGGCTTGAAGTTACATCCGCCAAAAGATTCATCTTCTTGAAAGAATGGCTTGTGGAAAACCAATACGAATAATCATGCTCTTTGCACGAATGCAGGAAGTATTGTCGACGAACGCTAGAACTTTATGATAGTTTTATAGAACATTATCCTATTGTAGTGGCCATCATCGAAAATTCTCCAGACTCGACTGTGCTTGACGATGCGATTGTACCGACTGGCTGTCGTCCTTTTGAAAGGACAGAAAGAGTAGACGGGGAGTGACCCAATTAGTTAAAATATCCTTGATTTAATCAGCAATAGATGGCGTTCCAGATATTGGAAATGGGTGGTGTAAGATCAAGGTAGACAACATTGAATTAATAGTAGGTGTTTTGTAGTCAACCTCCACAAGTGCCTTCTGGATGTTTAGAGTTGAGTAAATTTCTTTTCAATTTTAAGGTAAGCTCCCAGAAAGCTTTTACGATGGGTGATTTCAACCTCAGTGGAATAGACTGGATTTTATTAGTATCAGGTGAGAGCGAAGCCTTCTCTTGTTGCTAATGAGGTCTTATGAGGCGAAGCTTTCTCCTGAAAGTATAAAGCTGTGAAGAAGTTGAAGATATGACGTTTTCACACAATTTATCACAGATTGCCAAAAACCACACTAGGACACAGGGATAATGGCGATGAGTACTTGACTTGATATTTATCAGCGCAAATCTTTTAAATCCCACATGACAGGAAGGCTCATGAAGGGCTTAAATTTACTCCTCAAGGGAAAATTAAAACTACTTCATAAAAATATTTTAATAAAGCTGATGATAGATAGACTAATAATGAAATAGACCTCAGGTATGACCATTTTTAGCGCCTATCAGAAGAACTTTTGACTGGAGTTTAAATGTTGTGGCATTTTATAAAAAAGTTATACTTGCGTGCCGTCGTAGATTTGTCACAGTGCAAATAAAGAAAAAAATTCCAAACAGTGATAGGATTACAAGTGATATAGTTTATCATTAGACGTTTATCCAGGTGTGGATCAACAGCCCGTAAAAACTAATTAGACACAACATATAAAATGCAGGTATTAAATAAAATCTCAAATAGAAGAAACAAGAGAGTATGTAAAAATGCAAAACTTCTCAATATATTCACCGCACAAGTTTTGACGGCACCTAAATCCGAATTAAAAGGCCTTTAACAATGTGCTAGCATGAGGCATACTTATTCCATATGAGACTAAACTTACAAATTATTTTAATGACTATATGGTCAGTTTATTTTAGGCTAATATTATTATTTGCCAACATTTCCCATGTTTGAGGATGGTCTCCCATTCGACAATATAGAAGTATCAGAGGAAGGCGTTTTTTTTCCTAACTACTCAGTATAGATCGAAAAAGAAGCTGATGGGCTGAACGATATTCCGAACCAAGTTTAAAACGGTATAGCGAATGATGTTGAAAGTACGTGACTATAGTTTTTAAAAGGTCGCCCTCGAATGGATATGTTCCCAACGATTGGAAGTTTACAAATATATTAACATTTCTTAACAGTGGAAATGAGTCCCTTGTAACAAACGTTATACATATATCCTTAACATATACATGCTGTAAACCACTTGAGCGTGTTGCTTTAGAGCATATAAGGATCTTTTTAGAAGGTCACTCTTTACTTGACAGCAAATATCATGGGAAACTATTTATTTGAAAGCAAATATCATGGAAGCTCTCGACAAGAAAGGCCAAATCAATGTGATTTTTCTAGACTTTCAAAATGATTTTACTAAGGGGAACCACAATAAACTTCTTGTTTAGTTCGATTTTTGTGGTCTGGGAGGCTGAGCGGCTAAACCTCACTTGTCGATTTCGCCGTTCAACATTTGAAGCCTTTGGAAGCAATGGCTGCTCGTCGTCGCTTCCTACGTCCTTGCACAACAGTGAACGCCGTATAATGATTCTTTCAACTTCCCTGCCTCGTCATATAGTTTATTTTCACCTACGTCATCAAGCGCTTCTAAAAGGAGATTTTTGCACGGAACGTCGATTGGGATTTGTGGCTTTAAATACTGAGCGGATAAATCTTGCTTGTCGATCTCGAACATGGGAACCTTCACCATATGAGTGTGATTATTCAATTCACAACAAAAGCCTGCAAATCTCCTACGTCTTTTCTTACTTTTACGTGTCATGGGCGTTAATATGTCGGTGTACCGCGCTCGCAGAGTGCTTTTCCTCTTGCCGTTCTGAAGAGGGGAGCACGCGCTATTTCATTGCTCCGAGGCGTTAACGTTCGTTCCTAGAGCACGAGTGTCGCCGGTCGCCTCGTGTTTGTGCAGCCTCGAAATCACTGCCGGGGATGTGGAGCAGAACCTCAGGCCTAATGAGTTGGAATGACTTCAGGACACTCTTGACAAACTTGTTCAGTCCAAGGAGTGATGCCAACTGGAAAACCGGGCTAAACTTGATAATTTTGCGGATGGTGTGAAACGTTTTATATAAATAGTGGCTCATTTAGAATATACATCTGAGTACTTGTCACGTGTTTATATAGACGTTGTCGTTGTCAAAGCATAAGTGGTTTAATTAAAAAAATGATGTCAAATCGATTGCTGATACTTGCGAGATTTTCCCGCAGCGTACCGAGAATTCGATTTCGCTGGATAACTTCTAACGCCGGGAAAACTAGATTTTAAGCGGATTCCCGAAGAACATAAGTAAACTTGGAGCACATCAGAGCAAAGTGTGGCGTACTATGTCAACAAACACTTTTATATAGAGGTGCGTGAAATCGAGCCAGCACTCAGGCTGGAAAGGAAGCGGTCGGATTACCACACAGCCAAACGTCGTCAACTTTCGAAGCTTCAGAATGAAACCGAATTTTTAGGAAAACGCGTCAAAACTCAAACAGCTATCGACCTCATGAGTTTTGGTAGATGAGGAATTCGCACCGAGTATACGTTACGCGTGTGACAATTCGGAAAGTCCTATCGATTGGCTCAAAAGCGCGTAGACCTGGTTTTTGAATAAGCTTTTCATTGACGATCGGATTTTCCAATACAATGCTAAGTCAGGTTGTGTCATTGAACGCAAAAGACATAACCTACCCATAACAAGCTGAACCATGACGCGGCGAAAATAGAGCGCTTTACTAGAAATGTGTCCTTTCTTGCCAATTTTAGGAGCCTCCTTTCGGAACGAGCTGACCTTATGAGTTCGATAGATACCTGTAACCCTGACGTCATTCTTGGAACAAAAAATAGATTTTTAGTAAAATTGAGGACAGATAACTAGTTCTTGACAAGGATTGTCTGATTTATCAGACCGACCGATTACCTTTGAGATGCAAATACGTACTTATCGCTGTTAAGAAGTGTTATCACTCTGTTCCTAGAGAATTCAAAACTGTTTCACAGAAAATCGTGTGTACAAACCTCTAAACTGCAAACAATTTTATCAGATTTTTAGTCAAGCTTTCATGAACGAATTGCTTCCCTTACTTTTATGTGGACAATTTTTCAGTGAGGTGCTATCTCTGATATACCAGCAGTATCTCGACGAAGGATGCCTGCCGAAAGACTGGAAACATGCGAAGGTGATCACCGTTCTGAAACCTGGAGACGTGACATGTTTAAATAACTACCACCTTATATCACTCACGAGTATTCTTTGCAACATCTTAAAACATATTATTTATAGTCACAATATTTATTTAAACTAATAACCGATATTTATGAAAATGATCACTCTCGCCAACAAGCTTATATTATTATTTTTACATGTCAGAGGCCTTTGATTTTGTGCCTCACGGCGGTTTCTACAAAAGCTTCAAAACCTGAACCTCGATTTTTAAAAAAATGTCTTACTAATATAACCCAATCAGTTGAAATTTTTGACCATATGTCAAGAAGTACGGAAGTGAGGTCCGGCGTGCCCCAGGGCTCAGTACTGGGGCGTCTTAGTACCTTCATTGTATCAACGACGTCCCCGTTAGCATATCTTCATCGATTAGGCTCTTCGGAGATGGTTCCGTAATATATAGGAACATTTTGAGCTTAAATGATACTGTGACGTTGTGAAGTGACGTGAACTATATTGATTTGTAGTGTAAGAATCAGCAGATGAGTATCCATGTCCATAAAATAAAATGTACGCGGATCTCAATAAAAAAATGTATAATTTATTACAACTACATAATTAATGATGTACCTGTCGAAAAAGTGAATAAGTAAAAATACCTCCAAGTATTTACTTCCTACAGCCTCAGTTGGCAGGTTCACGTTTACTATATTGCAAGCATTAAGGCAGGTAGATGTTTGGGGTTCATCAGGTGAGAGTTGTGTTTCGCACTTTCCGAAACTTGACTGCTTGCTTTCAAATTGTTTGTGAGTTCAGAGCTTGGGTAGGCAAGTCTCATATGGGCTCCGCACCAGGCTTATTTAATCGCTAAACTAGAACACATTCAAGACAAGTATGCGCGTTTTATATTTAGAAATAACTCAACATTCATGAGGGTGACCTCACTAAAGCAAGGAGCTAACTTACCTTCAATAGACACCAGGCAGCAAAATTTAGTCTTGCATTTGTTCACAACATTTATTACGTTAATGAAATCCTCAAAGAAGAATTATTACTTTCTCCCCCCCTCCTCTACCGCATTTTCCCTAGACATGATCATTCAAGCAAAATTCGAGTCTCGAACTGTCGTATCCATGATCAATCAAACCTCTCCTCTGCAGCTTGCCATTTCTGAGTAGAACACATTGCCTCCCTCCCCTTCCCGACGGTTACGTACCGATTCGGCTGAAGTGTCCATTCGGCCGACGGATCAATTCGGCTTAAAGTTTCGATTCGGCTGGACGCTTCAATTCGGCTGGATACCGCAGTTCGGCTTAAAGTTTCAATTCGGCTGGACGCTTCAATCCGGCTGTATACCCAGTTCGGCTGGATGTTTCAATTCGGCTGAACGCTCCAATTCGGCTGAGTACCCAGTTCGGCTGGATGTCTCAATTCGGCTCGACGTTCTCAATTCGGCTTAATTCTCGGTTCAGCTGAAGCTCCTCAATCTGCCCTTAGCGAAAACTAAGACGTTTGAAATAAATTACATTCTATTTTGACTGTATTCCAAGTACAGTTCATGATTATAACAACACAAAAATATGCCGAAAATATACAATTATATTTTTTCTTTATTTAGTACTAAAATATATTTCTGAAACTCTTGCAAATAGTTTTATTTAAACTACACTTGAAGTACTTTTCATGCACTCTGAAGTACGTAAATACTAAATTAGTAGGCACAACATATCTTTCACATAGATTTCTGAACATATTAATTTATTTCATGCTAAAATATACTTCCACCCTAATAAAAATGCAGCGATCAAACATATGTGCAGAATACACTTAAAACATGCTGGAAATCGTAAATACTGTTGCGTTATACTCTACGTATCTTTTGACTGCAATTACATGCATATAAAATAACTTTACTTAAACTGCCAAAGTATTGAAACTTGCCTATCAGAAGTAAACTTCAAGCAGATGTGGAGTACACTGAAGTGCCTAAGTACAACATTTAATTAGTTTGTCAATTGAGTTCTGCAGCATCACACTGATAAATCAGAACAGTTTCTGTTAGTGTTTTCTTTTTTCTATCAAGAACGCACCTGATGAGTTTATTGCACACCAATCACAAACGGGATTCGGGAATTAAAACCACAACACTTGCTGATGCTGCAAAGCTTCAGCAAGTGCTGTGTGCAGATATGTTTGGCGTGGTTGTGTTAGCACAATGCTTGTTCACTGAATTTGTATACTCACCATTGTGCGTGATGTGAGTCATGACTTTAATATAGTGACTTTAATGACTTATATAGTGACTTTAATGACCGTATTAAATAGTCAACTAGTAAAGAAAAGCAAAATAACTATTTTAAAGTAGAGAAAATGCCTTGACTCGCTTCGTCCTGAGTGGTGCTATGCAGAGAAGCGATAACATTTCTTCTAGGAGCCGTTTTTGTAGATGTTGTTTTAGCGACTGCGCCGAAATATTATTAATTGTACCAGTGCCTTTTAGTAAGAGATATCGCCCACGAACTTCGGGAGACTGTTTTGCCTTTGACAGACTCCCGAGGAGAAGATCGAATACTTGAAACCTTAATAAGTGCAGAGGTGGTCACCGGCCAAATGATTACCTTCTTATATGTAGGCTATATGAGGCTCTGGAGCAGTCAACGGGGCTGTGATTGAGGTGTTCAGTGCTTCATGCCATTTTTATTTGTGTTTGTTTCTAATGTGTAGTTGTGGGATGTATGTAGTAGTACCTTGAAATATTACAGGGACACCATTTACTAACAAAATCCAAAATAAACAAATAAAAAAGTAACAAATCATGTAGCCGGTTTTCAATACACAGATGGCATCTTGAGGGTGAAGGAATGCTATTTGGTATAGTGCTTCAGCTAAACCGAGATTTAAGCCGAATTGAGAACGCCGAGCCGAATTGAGACATCCAGCCGAACTGGGTACCCAGACGAAGTGGAGCGTTCAGCCGAATGGAAACATCCGAAACATCCAGCCGAACTGGGTATACAGCCGAGAGTGAAGCGTCCAGCCGAATTGAAACTTTAAGCCGAACTGGTATCCAGCTGAATGGAGCGTCCAGCCGAATCGAAACTTTAAGCCGAATTGGGTAGCTTCAGCCGAATGGACACTTTGGCCGAATCGAGATGACACCTCCTGACATATTATAAACAAGAAAAAACCAAATTCACATCAGCTTGTGAATTGTTATTTTTCTGTCCCCTGTATTGAAGTGACCGTGCGAATTCATATATAGTGTAAAATCCTTTATTTTCGCAGTCCCTTATTTTTTGCGCGAATTAGCCAGAGACGTCATATTCGTGCCAATTAGATTTTGCGAATTCTAAACGTTCGACTTTGCCTCTCTAGACAATAGAAGTCTTCGCGCCCCGCAAAGTCTGCGAATTTTTCAAGTCGCGAACTTCAGCTAAAATTAAGGGTTTTACAGCGTTTGGTGCGTGTTGAGAATTCTTTTGTTGTTTTGTATTTTGTATACCAGAATATCTTTTTGGTGACCTTTCGTGTATGTGGAAGTGTTTTCCTTCTCAACTGATGTTTAATTGATTTCTATATGTATATACATATATATATATTATGCGAAATGTGCACGAGGCGTTTGTTTGCTGCCTTCTTTTTTATTGCTGTATTCCCCTCATCCAATACCCTTCATGGCGCCTGAGGTATATTAAATAACAAAATAAACGAGAAAGCCTGTACTAAAAAACTTCCAACTTCTGCGGTGGATTGAAATGTTCTTGTTTTGTGGGAAACTATTTTTCAGTGTTTGGTGGATATGCTTCAATGCTTCGAGGAGTTAACCCAGGGGTGCCTCGGGGCTCAGTGCTTGGGCCCTTGCTTTTTATAGTTTTAAATAACGACGTCATTTACGACATTACATTAAACGCAACACGTTTTGCTGATGATTGTATTATTTACACATATATAAACAATGAAATCACCATGTTGAACTAAACAGTTGTTTACATAAAATATGCGGTTGGTGTAAATGCTGGGAAATACCGTTAAACCAGAATCACAAACAATTTGAATGTCACTTACACACAAGAACGTTCCTCCGGTTCATGATTACCGTTTAGAAGAAAAAAGCTTTCGACCAGAGTAACCAAATTTCAGTATTTGGGTGTAACAATAACAAGTCATCTTCGGTGGGGCATGCCATTAATAATATATCCCAAAAAGCTACAGACAAGCTTGGATCGCTAAGGTCGTTGCTCAAGATGAAACACCTGAATCCAACCTGCTAGCTTTATAAACGCTAGTAAGACCGACGTTAGAACATGCTAGTGAAGTATGGTTCATATCATCATCTTATTCTCGATGTGTTAGCGTCTCGCTCATTAAACACCATAACTCTAGCCACCCCTCGAAACTCGCCGCCTAATCTCACTACTTTGTCTGCTACATCGGCTGCATTTTAACCCTGGTCAATCAGGCTCATTACTTTTAGAACCACCGAATAGAATATCTCATCGTCAAAATAATAGCAAAAGCTTCAAATGCATCTTTGGTTCCACAGCCCCATTTAATAACTCAGCACTTCCTAACGCAATCAAGAACTGGAACGGTCTTCCCGAAGCCATAGTCAACATATCTGATAAAAAAATTTTCGCAATGCCCTCTCCAATCATTTTTTTCCCCCATGATCCCCCACTGTATCCTGAATTTTGCTGTTTTGTTGTTCTGTTGCCTTTTTTACTCTGTCATTTTTGCTTCAAAGTGCATTTTTTGTATTGTCATTGTAATCATTTGTAATCATTTAGTTCGAATCATTGCTTTTTGGGTTCGTTTGTCGCGCATGCTAGCATTATAACTTTTTTTTTCACATCCGTTTTCTTTTTTTGTTGCATACTTTCGCTTTGCATTTGCTTTCTTTCCCTGTAATCCAAACGTTTTTCTTGTTTTAGCTTGTGTGTGTGTGTGTGTGTGTGTTTTTATTGACTTTGTTTCTATTATTTTGTTCCGATTGATGCTTAACCTGAATGTACCCCCCCCCCCTCATGTAATGCCCTTAATTGGGCCTTTGAGGTACCATGAATAAATAAATACATAAATAAACGTTGCACAAAGAAGTCAGTATTGAAACTAGAGAGGATTCAAGGGCTTGCGTTGTTTTATTTTTTTAAAGTACCGAAGATTCAAGTCGCCTACAGAACTTTATACACAAGGCAGGTATCTACCACGCCTAACATCAGGCAAAGGTACAAGCGTTTAAAGACGCTTTACATGGTCCTTGACGGAACACTTCTGACGGATTAGCACAAATTCATTAGACGTCGTATATATCGAATCGCACGAAATAAGCACACTATAATCGGTAACAGGTCAAGAAGGAAGTGGAAGCTCCTCCCACCTCTTTCCACTTTAGTAGAGCGAACGCTGGAGAGGAGGCGACCTCCTATCCAGTGTTCGCTCTGCTATAGGGAAAGAGGGAAGGAGCTTCCACTTCGTTCTTGACCTGTTACCGACTATAGTAAGATAAAGGAACAGTAATTTACAAAATAATGGTTTCAGGATTATTATTTCCCCCGAAGAATAAAAGATTATAATGCGTTCTCAAAGAACACTGTTGTAGCAACAACTGTATCAGAGTTTGAAATAAGACTTTATATGTAAAAAAAAACATATTGATGTTATTCCTCTTATCACTGTTGCGTAGCAGAGCAGTATTCTGTGCCGTTCAGTATTAAAATACATGTGAATGATCAGAATAGCTCCATTTCTGGCGGTATGCGACGCACAATGTTTTGATGTTTTGCGTGAGCGAGTTAGTAAAATATGCTGATGTGTTGCTTTCAGTTTTTTTAATTGCTCACTCCTATCATAGTCCCCGTTGTGGGGCTGATAGTATATTACCAAATAAATGAATAACTAAATATGCTCACTTCATATATTGGCCGTCAGTGTGGTCTCTACACTTGCCCTTCATTTTTGATTTTTTACTAGGAGATATCTCGACGTTGAAGTCCACGTAACTGAACATTTTATTCTCAGCCAACAGGAAGTTACGTCAAAAAGTACTTTGCATGAAAGATTTGGGAATTGACGTCGTCAACTAGGACACACAATTTCTTAGTACGAAAGCAGTAAGTCAAGCGAGGTGCTATAGGATTATGATAGACACCGGAGAGTGAGAAAACAAAGTAGGATTGACGAATAGTGGCATCTTAAATCGCTTGAATATTTTCTATTCTATATAAGTATATTAAATTAAATTATTATTGGTATAACGCTTATTTGCAAACCGCTTCTAGAAGAAAATGCCAAACAATGAGTTGGGTAATACTTGAAAATCACATGACGGGCCCGAAGGCACGCGTTGTTGCAATGGTTATTTACCTCTTGAGAGGCAGCCTTTTATAGGTCAGGCTCCACAAAGGGAATATCTGGGGAAGAACCGACGAACTTTGCCCGGCTTCGGGCGGGCGCAAAAGCCCCTGTTTTGTTCACGAGCGTCAGAAACGAGACTGGCGTATGGCGCTGTGGCGCAGAGCAAACCGGTCCTGAGCCTGTTTGCTGATAAATCCGGCTACATCTACCGATGGCTAAAATAGCCGAAAGAGGCTATTTTTGGTCATGTGATCGGCTAAGAGATGACGAGATACCTAGTGTTCCAGCCTATTCTGCTGAGATGTTAGCATTGCCTGTCGTTTTCCTTAACCCTCGGCTACACGAACTTCAAAAAAAGAAAACTTTACATGCTGTTTTTAGAGTAGAGAAATGCATTTTAATTCACTTACTTTTCAACCCTCTTCACGGTTTTCATGCGTGCGGCATTTTAGTAAAATAACAGAAGCGAGGACGGAATTATGGCAGCCCTCTGACTGTATCGGCGGCAACGATTTTGTGCTGCATAGTCAAAACTGGCACAGATTTCAGAGTGCTCTTACGCTGTCAAAACCAGGCAATGGCTAGCCTGAAAAGATAATTAAAAGGTACCATCTATCCATTCATCGCCGTTTCACCTCATCTTTTTCTTTCTACCCTAAAACCTCTGCTGTGATCAGGGCACAGGCAGCAACCTACAAGGACTCTCAGATACTCGAGCTGCAGATGAAGACAAAACGGCAGATCGAATAAACCCGTTCTTATCTTTAAAACCGTGACGACAGGAAGTCGTTACTCACGCGCGCACGGAAACGAGCAAAATATTCTGCGCCATGCAAAAAGTTAAACTGTAACACTCGTATTTCTAAAGAACGGAATTCTTTATAAGGGAAGCGCCCATCAGCTCCCAGAGATTTGCCCGTCCGTGCGTTCATCCGTTCATGCGTCCGCCCGCGCAAACGCCATGGCAGCGCGTGTAGAGGAAAGGTTTGGTTGCCATGGTTACGAAAGCAAAAGAATATAGGCAAGCTCTCGTTGAGAGTTAGATATTTTTATACTCATCTCCTACAGCCCTATGCTCTAACTCTGCGCCAGCTGAATGACTTTCTACGTGCACCGGCTAATCGGTATGCGCCATGTGTCTTTCTACAGTTACCACATGCCTAAAATCTCCCTAGTGCAGGTTATGTTCTGGACGACAGTGATGGCGATTAGTACGTATTGTGTTTTTGTTTTTGTTTTTCTTACTGCACGAAACGGCTCTTTAATATCATTCGAACCAATTTAATCGTAAATTTAAATTCCATGCATTATACGTATTCTACAATAAATGTCGATGACAATTGTTTCTTCATACTGTTCGGTATTATGTGCAAACATGTTGCACAGCATGTTTGCACATATTACCGAACCGTATGAGCAAGAGTTTCTGAACAGAGACTCTTAACTATGACGGCAGCAAGGCCTCATTCTCTGGCAATGGTTTTGGGGTAATTCAGAAAAAAATTTAGTACACAGGCTCATCGGGGCTAAAAAGATCAAGCGCAGGGTTGCCAGTAGAATTACTTACTTTTTAACAAGTTGTGATGAAGGCCTATTAAATATTTTTTGCTACGACTTTGTCATCTGTTAAATTCACACAACTTTTTCACGTGTTGCGCGCCAAGAAAATGAGAATCAAAGACTGGTTGAACATACCGAAAAGAAAATGCTAGGTATGAACGCTTAGCTTGAGGAATTACATTAGTCACATTTGATTCCCATGTTAGTCACTTTAACTTGATTAATTATTATCGAGGTCAAGGCACTTACCGTCTGCACTGGGGTTAGACTTCACCTAGCATAATTTTTCGAATGTGGTATCAGTGCCATCATAACGCAAAAGTTATAAAATATTATATTGAAATTATTTGATTAGTACTTTCATACTTTCTAAGCAATTTCCTAGGTTCCTGAGAAACGTAAAAAAATAAAAGCTTAAAATCATTCGCTCTTTCCCACGCAAGTGTGTATATACATATTTACGTACATTGATTAAAAGTGGAGTGTTTACAGGTAAACACAATTTAGACAGTTCATACGAACATATGTTTCTCTTTCAACGTGCGATGATATTCACCTATATATGGCGTTAGGTTGCTAGATATCTCCAGATTCAGTTGTCGCATAGTTCGCTTCAATCTCAGCATCAACAAAGAAGTGACAAACATTTATTGAAAAAAGAAAACTTTCTGGAAGGTCCAAAATCGAGCTCACTCCTCGCGTAGGTCCACTTACTTATTTTCCACCGCTGGAAGCTGAAATTCAATGAGGCACACTTCTGACAAAGCTTTGTCTGATAATCTATGAGTAAAGTACAGTGCGTATATATATATATATTTTTTTTTTTTTGGGGGGGGGGATTATAATTTACAGCCGAAGAATAAAATAAGAAGGGCGGACCTTCGAAGTTAAAGGGAGGGTTGGGCGTTTTGTGTAGATCATTGACACAAACGGGGCATTATTAAGCAGGTTAAGAGTTACGAAGGTTTATTATGAAAGTTCACGAACTAATAGAAATAAAGCGTAAAAAAATTAACTAGAGCTATCATGTTAAGTTTCGAAACGAAGTTGCCTTAAGACCATATGGCAGATCAGTTTCGTTCGTCACAGGGGTTGGTATTTCTAAAGATACGGAGTAAGCCCTGCGCTAAGCTAAATAATCAGACAGTTGGTAATTAAAGCATATAATAAAAAATAAAAAGTTCCTACATTTTGTTGCTCATTTCTTTGCCCGTTTGGGTTGTCGTAGCTTTTCCCGTTGTTGGGGTCCAATGATGTTCAGCAATGGTGCAGCTCTTTTCATAAGAAAACAAAAAATAATGCGACTGTAGTAAAGATACCTTGATATTGCGACAGCGTACTGCGCGAGCTGGTGTAGACGATTAGAGAGCGGATAATCTTAAGGAGCATTCTGGAGGTAACCCACTAGCCGTTCATTTTCATCTTGGGTGGTCGGGTTCGGAGAAACGTTTTACGCCATTATATTCCTTCTTTTTCTTTTTTTTTTAGGTCGCACTTGTTAGATTTTTTTAACCATTTTTCTGAGAAGCGGCAATCGATCCTACCTCTTTCTTTCAGTAGACCGAAACGAGGTGCGACCACTCGCATATTATCGGCTCTTGTACCTTGAGAAACTTGTAAAAACGGTTACGCAGTCAACTCTACTTGAGTTCCTGACGAAGATGCCTACGTTTATAGTCTTAGTAGTATATTGAAGGAAATTACGCAGCGTTCATTATTTTGCGCCGATCTATGTTTTTACGGTTCACATCATTTCTGCTTTTGTAGTAATTGCTTTGGTTATTGATTTTAATTTTCTCAACTCTCAAACGAGTTGTGTCGATGCGTGCTAAACGAGATGGGCTATTTGGATGGCTGTAGAAATAATCAAAATATACTGATCAAATGTTTTAATTCCCCACAAATTAATGCACCCCTCCCCTACGCAGCCAAGAGAGGAGCACTCGTTTGCAATCAAAATGTTTTTAAAGTTTCACTGGATCGTCAATACATAATTTAGAATGTCCTTTTGTTTTTCTCTCCACCACACAAAGGGAATGACCTACTTGTAGAAAAATAAAAAAGCGCCATGCTACAATTAAACCTTAAAACATGCACGTTACTCTACTTCGTCACATATTTATAATGATGCGAATAATATTTTAGACAAAACCGCGAGACTGGGGGAAAAGAAGGACAGCACTACACAAAGTCTCAAACACAGCTGAAATCGGGGCACTTGTACTTGTAAAATCGGGCATTGTACCTATAAACCAATATATTCTGTCCAATAAATTGCAGCTGTGTTTGACACTTTGTGTTGTGTTGTCCTTCTTTTCCCTCAGTCTCGGGGTTTTGTCTAAAATGTTAAAACATCACCGGCTCGTTTGCGCCTTAACTTTTGTTCGATGCGAGTAACATCGCTTTGAACTCAGATAGAGCGGACATCTTAGGTCCACAATCTGGGTCGTTGAGATTGAGCCAGAATCATCCATGTTCTATACACAGCACCTCGTGTATCAAAATGACTTCATTAGAAACATTTGCTCCGCAAATTAACGTCTGAGAAACGTAACGCGAGTTCTAACACAAAGAACTTTACTTGAATATGAAAGATAAAGTTACTACTGGGAAATTTTAATTTTTCTATTTGGGTTGAAAGAATTAAGAGAGACATTTTGGTGTATAAAAAAATGTCATACGCGTCCGTCCATTATACAGGGTGTTTCACGAAAGGTGGACAAATTCGATATTGCGAAAACTACGCGTACAAAAAAAAAGGCTTGTGTTGCTTTGGTCCTGGGCCAATGGCCTATTTAGGAAAATAATTAAAGTCCGGGATAATTAGATTGTTAATTATTTTTGCATAATAAACTTTTCTAATCTTGTGTTTAAGGGCATGGTTTCAATTAGAAAATTGCTCAGCATAATCGAAAAACACTAAATCAACAAACTGCAGATCGATAGATGGCACGCGCAGCATTTTATGGCTTTCTGAAAAACCGCACAAGTTCGACGGATGTTTCAGTTTCGGCTTGCAATCGGAGCGCATCTCGACCCCGACGGCACCGCGCCCCGTGGAGAAATAGTGCAACCAGCCTCTGCTGCGCGGCGCGAGGACGGCGCAGCAGAGGTTGGTTGCACTATTTCTCCACGAGGGATTTCTATCGTTCTGCAATTTGTTGATTTAGTGTTTTTCGATGATGCTGAGAAATTTTTAATATAAACCTTGCCGTTAAACACAATATTAGAAAAGTGTATTACGCAAAAATAGTTAACAACCTAATTAACCTGGACTTTAATAATTTTCCTAAATAGGCCCCTGGTCCAAGACCAGAACGACGCAAGCCTTTTTTGATGCGACGCGTAGTTTTCGCAATATCGAATTTGTCCACCTTTCGTGAAACACCCTGTATATTGCTTATTAATTTCCTTCAAGCATACGACACCAAATATTGTGATCAAAAACTTCTTCGCTTTCACAGAATTTGATAGTCGAAGTTTGAAGTGCCCAAATGAACCATCGTACATATAAGCATATCAATGAGCATTTAAAAAATGGGTACGTTTTCAAAACATAAACTGAGAATTTTCCGGGACCTGTAAGCTCGGCGGCAACATCATTAGACATCGAAGCGATATCAGGCATTGAACCTCTAGGCCATCCTTTCTATTCCTTGTATATACGCGCTTGCTTCTCTTGGCTAGGGCTATTCCTGCACGATCTAGGATGCGTAACCGGCCTTCTATTAACACCTCAGGTGACTACACAGGTAACGAGAAAAAACCATCTTCGTCCTGAGTGCGTTGGTCAAAAATTGATGCAAACGAAAAGAAGGATCAAGAAATCGACTAACAACTAGGAAAGTGCGTATTCCTTCGTGCTGTTTCTTTTTTTTTCCTTTTTCTTTTTCGCAAGAAAAAAAAAGACATGTTCACGGGTTAACACTTTTTCACTGGCGGAAACAAAACCATAGTAAAAAATATAATAAAATCAAGAAATCGGATGACGACCGAAAGGGCCCCGAGAGATGCTTCAGAATTCCCAAGCGCATCACAATGGGGCCGGCACTCAGATTTACATAATTGGGATGAGTTAAGTCTCAGCGGTCGTTTCCTGCGCAGAGTACTTTCTGGATGGGGCTCGTGAAGAATTTGTCGGATTCCCATACGTGATGAATTAATAAAATTTTGATCGGGCACTTTCACCTCAGTTGGGTGTATTCTTCTCAGCTCACTCCTCTTCAATTTGACTACAGGAGGAAACAATATGCCGCCGGTTCACTTGTCGCAATTTTGCGACTGTCATTTTTACTAAAATTTCGAGTATTGAGCTTGACGCAACTGCGAGCCCTACGAATACTCCCGGAAATAAGTGGGTTGATTTGTACTTACGGCAAAATCAATATTTTTTTAACTGTGACAGAGTGTATCTTTTAGTTACAATGCTTCACGAATAAAATCTTCTGAAAAGATTAGCACAGCGCCGCTGCATCGTGTTGGGTTCCTCTGAGAGTATATTTCTGCGTGTACCTTGGATTAAATAAATTGATCTGATTTAAGGGAAATATATCTGCACTTACCGAAAAAAGAAGCGTCGAGTGGTCAGCCATCGTTGTGGGCAAGCGAGCAGGCAAAGCTCGAGGTAAGAAGTGACTGGGAATAAAACTAAAATGCCGCCTTTGTGGTATGTAAATTATTTAATGGCTATAGGTTGATGTATACTTATTTTTGGGGTATATAATTGGAGTATGGTGCCAGAAACAAGTGCATAAAATTTTTTGTTGTTGTGATCAGATGTGCCGGCTAAGTTTGATATTTGTGTAACATCTCACTTTTATGTTTTATTTTTTTTATTTTACTTTGATGTTGCTTGCCTAAACCTTCGTAGAATACAGGTTATAACAACGGAATAGGATAATTACTTAACATATGGGATTTGAAGTACTTAAATATACTCCCTTTTTAATTATTGTTTTTTGTAAATGGTGCTGCTTATAATTGATCAATGCTTATTACTCTAAAAGATTGGATAGGTTTGTTATTTCTTTCGCAAAACATAAAATTAAAATAAAGGGCAGAATTCATCAGAGCGATGAAAATGGTAGGAGCATCGCGCTGAAAATGTGATGGAGCAATTCAGCTCTAATACTTTTCCGATTTCTTTTCAAACCAACATAATTTGCAAATTTCGAAACTTTCGCAGAAGTTTTGTATTAAAATAATTTACTCGTCATATATATCATCTTGATTATGGCGTAAGAACGAAGTAGCGCTTCTTGGTTCTTTTAGTCGTGTTCACGCAATCATTTTCATCGTGAAACTAAGCTTTTTACTCCAGATAAATAAAGTTGTCGTGTGCCTTAAAAACGTCCACCAACTATTTCTGCGTCGAGCAAGTTTTAAAAGTCCTATGCTTCAAAAAATATTCAAATAAGTAGAAAGACATAAGAAATATACTAAGGTGCCTTCTGAAGGCACCTTAGTAATGAAATAGCTGCATCTAACGTTCCATGCTAAACAGAAATGACCTCCTAAATTGATTCCGTCATGTTCCGAAGTGTTCGATAACAATACAATGATGTCCACAAAACAAATTAAGAAACATGTTTTCGCACTCCTGTTTGATTGGAGTCCGTTGCAAATTTTTCAGCGTCTAACCGGTTTCGATTTAAATTATTGTCTCATCACCCTGGCAACGCAAACGTTTGGCCAAGAGACGGCCAGTGGCTGGTATTTGGCCAAAAAACTTCAGAGGACACCTAAGCACTTCTTATGAGTTGTGAATGCGAAAGCATGAATGTCGTTTTTCCGCTCCCTCAGTTTTTCTGCGGCGTACTGGCGTGCACGGCCAGGTTTCGCTACTGCCGAGGTAACGGCTGACGGCCGAGCGCGCGCTCTCGTGAAGTAGCCGCGCCGCGCTGAGCTCGGCCGTGCAGCCTCTCCGGAGTTTGCCCGTGCGGGCTCTGCGGCAAGGCCTGCACCTCTTACCGGTGGCCGGGCCGCTGCGTGCGCTGCGCCGCCATGTTGAGGGCTTCTCTGGTGGCGTTCCTTGGTACTACGCCGCGCGAGAGCCAATGGCAGCCTCGTTCCTTGAAACTATGGCGCGCGCCAGCCAGTGGGAGACTATTCATCTGATTTCTGCTACGGAGGACAGGCTTCGCTCTATGGGGACGGCGAAAGTGCCGTTTGGCGGGGATTCAAAATCTGATGACGTCGATTCGCACCATGGGAGAGTTAATGCTTTCGCCTTAAAACCAGCCTGGCCATCCTGACCACAGGCAAGCAGCTGGTCAAAGGCCTTCCAAATGTCACCGGTAAACACTGTGAGAGCGAGTGTCGGCCACCATGCCCAGAGGCCGCTGCCGACCACCCAGAGTGGGCAACGTCCGAGGCGCGCTACAGCGCACGAAGGACAAGCGCGAGGAGCTATAAAGAGGGGACGCGCCACAGAAGGGGGAGGCTGACCGAGGTCACGGAGGCGTGTAGATCCAACGCTACGGCCATGTAAGCCTTCAATACTAACAACCCTTTGCTCTTACTTTAATAAATGTAGTTTCTTGTTTTGGAAACCCCGGCTTCGTGTTGTTCCTCCCGGATGGGCATGCAGCAAGGCAACCCTACCACAACCCATGGCCTCCGGCGACCTGGTTTTCCATTGTCAATCAATGACCGGATTGTCTCCGGGAAGAGGCTGGCCAATGACTGCGCGTT
The DNA here is from genome assembly GCA_037355805.1 of Ixodes ricinus. Classification (NCBI taxonomy): domain Eukaryota; kingdom Metazoa; phylum Arthropoda; class Arachnida; order Ixodida; family Ixodidae; genus Ixodes; species Ixodes ricinus. Next base: position 22,916 of record JAZHYW010025743.1, on the reverse strand, counting down.
TTGTCGCCGGCCAGCAGTACAAAATATCTGTACAGAATCTTTACGGTAAACAATGACTGGCTACAGTTCCATATCTTGTTTGTTATCGGATCTGCTTTTCTATTGTGAGAGAAACGTCACGTTCGAAAAGTCTGTAACTTGTGGGACGACTTTTTTACTTTTTTCATTTGTGTACGAAAATAAATAGAAACTGCTATCATCGCAGTTCAGGTAGCATTCTTGCAAGAGACCCTTGAATTTTAATATAAATGGTTTTTATTTTCTTGCAATTATCGCTGTTCTAGCGAAGTTTTTGTTTAGAGGAAATTAAGATATATCTGTGGCAAACTGTGGCAAACTAAAGAGTAGCCTGGCGGAATAGTATTTAGCCTTTAAAAGAAAGTTCGTTCTTTTTATAACTAGACGTATGGTTTACTATTTCGAGGGGTGTCTAACGAAAAACCTTCGACCTCATATCATATTTTAGAAATACTGCGCAATTCTCGTAGTTTCCGAAAAAAAGGCGCATTAACAAGAAATGCAGCAAGGAACAATCAACTTCATTAAGTTTTTTATTTTTTATTTTTAGTAATTTGTTGTAGAGACTAGAAACTATCGTGCCTTGTTTGAACTTACAATGAGTCACCTGAGGGAAGGAATTTATCATCAATACCAAATCCAGCCAAATATTTCGACGCTGAAGTGAACACACCCAAAAAACTCACGATACTGAAAAGGGACAAAGCAATCCTGAAATTCACAATCATTTTATTCGAGTATTCTGAACCAATCCAAAAACGTTTCAAATCTAAAAAAAAAAAGAAATACGTTTTTTTTCTTTTTGCGTTGAAGTGGGACCATTCTTGACAATTATACACTTGCTAGAACGCTACACAGTGAGAGATTTAAGATTTTAATGTCTCTCATCAGCATACAACACATACGATCTTGTCTGTTTTACAAGTGATATATCGCATTTTATTAATACAGATTCAATAAAGCCGATATCAGATTAGCCAAATATTTTTGTTTCATTCGCTGTCGTTTGAAGGTGAAATATTATTGACTCGCATATTGCCACTCCAGAATGATTTACCTGCACTTTTTGAATTTGAAATTCGTTAACGTGACAATGACATTAGCACGCTCTAAGGTACACAAGCTGCTCTATTATAATTCGAACAGATTTATTAGAAAAAAAATCTGTGAAAGGCACACTAATGCGGTGTGGGTTGATATTTCATACGGCCAGGTATAATATAGGGGACTGATGCTCACCATAAGTCCGATAATTACCTACATTTCTTTTCATTAGCTTTTTAATTAGAAACACCAAACATATGAGTTCAATTAAAAACTTGCTCAGCGTCATCAATGACTACTAAATCAGTCGATTTTAGAACAACTTGTTGCACGTGAGAGGTGAGGGGTTGCACCAAATTTACCGCTCATGCAACTGGGGCCAAGCGCGCACTTGGGAAACGCGGATGATTAAATTATCATCCGTGTTCTCCCACCGCTAACTTCGCGCCTGGTGCACGAGTGGTAAATGATGCGCCAATAGTTTTTATGTATAGTTCTAAACAAAAATGTTTCGTGCCTCTTCTAGTCACCTCATCTACCTTGGTTTTGCTCAGAAGCAAATCAAAATAAAATTAAGTTTAAGAACAGCGCTAGGACGCGTACAAATATCTTGACGTAGAATCGTAAAATATGATCGAAATATATATCGTTTAAAGTTACCTCCCCCCGCCTCTGCCCAACCTGATAAAAGAACAGCCGAAAACGAAGCTGCGAATTTCTAACCAGCACAGACATTTTTCCTGAAATGATTCTCCGACCGGTAGTCATGCCTCACTACCACTGATGGACGTGTAAGTTACGGCACGCGGTCGAGACCCCATTTGACTGGAATAACAAACAAGATAAGAAGAATCCCGCTTTCGAACTTCGCTCTTTTTTAAAACGTCTCGGCAAGTCTATATATATTATTTAAAAAAATCGTTTCACATCTCAACGAAGCCTCGCAGTGTTATTAATACATGATCCTACGTCTGGCTCCGACGGTCACGTTTTCTCTTTCGAGTCTCCGGTACTTTCTTTTGAAGCTCTGCAGACGCAATCAATTCAAATGCACGAGTTCAGGTTTCCAATGATCCCCTTGTCAAGGTGGGAGTGGTTTTTGTTTTTTCTTGTTGTTTCATAAATTTTATTTTATACGTTTTTTTGTTTTGTTTTTCCTTTTTAGGGGAACTCGAATAAATACGTAGAGCGCTGCGGCATAACTTGACTGTGACTATATGTGGTGAAGCGGCCGATGCCGAAGTGACGAGCAAGCGGCTGCAGTCGAACAACGCTTTTGATATCTCAACATGTGTTTACATAGACAACAACACTAGCGACACAGACAGTATAAGGTTGACAGAGTTAATACTGACCCCGAAAGTACGACACCACACTTTAGTTTTAAAGTTTACATATCGAAGACACTGGCAGAGTATTCTTAATAGTCAGCGCGCTCTGCCTGCCTTTGCGGTCCAGCTTCTTCAGATTAACCCCGTCCAAGTGTTTCCTGAACGCTCCTGAAGAAGCTAGAACACAGTAAGGAAGAGACAGAGGGCGAGCAAGTATGTAACCAATTTTCGCGGTCGCTTTCACCTACTCCATTTACGGTAACAAACCAGCGCTCCTTCAAACTTTTACTAAGCGGTCTCTCAGAGTGGACTCCTGTCCCGTGGGCATGACACTCTCGCAAGCTACACCTGATTCCCAATACCTGCTCGCTCTTGCAGATTTGTTTAAATATTTTATTACCTTCACATCTTGCTTGCTTAAAAATTCTGTCATCTTTTTTTTCAAGTAAAAAAAAAACGCTAACAAATACGTGGAGTAGTTTCGCTCTTGCGCAGAAACTATCACAAATATATAATTTACATGAGGTATCGATTTCCTAATCTGGCACCGATATTATTTGGCACGTATGATTACCATCGGTGAGTAATCACTTCTAACAGAATCGGTTGCCCGTGGGTCCATGAGCACTTTCTTATACCAAACAAATAACAGACGGAACATAAAGGGTTGTTTGTCTTCGGGTATTTTAACAAAAATCCCGAATCAACATTTGTTTGTGGCAGGGAAGAAAACAAAACAGCAGAACAAGAGTGTAAGTGATGGATGGTAAGTAGATATACAGTAAATCAATTCAGTTCGTATAGGAAAACAAAACATTAAGGTGTTATATTTCAGTGCCTTATATAACCTAGATATCGTTCCTTGCTCGCTATTGCCCAGAATAATTTCAAGCTAAACATAAAATTTAAGCAAAACAAAAATTAGCATGTTGATTGTAGTGTTTTTGTCTTGATATTAGCAACTTTTAGCAAACCGTTAACGTACTAGCGTTACCACACTGCTGTTACTGGTGGCCCGACAGATCATGCGTGACCGCGCACCGTTAAAATCCTGCAAAATTTGATTTTAGCATACCGGGGACTGGTACCGTGGTACCGGAGCTCGACTGGAGCATACCCTGGTGACAAAAGTTGAGGGCCATAGATAAGTTCTAAAAATGGTGGTGCAAAAAAGTCTATTAATGATAAAACTAAGTGTCGGCATAAACCAGTTTCTGACACTCAAGGACGGCGTTTCTTGGCAATGCAACCGATAGCTATGGGTGTACTTGACCTCGCGCACACTGGGCACCGATGGAATCTATGCGCGTGCCCTCTTTATTTCTTCTGATATTACATAAAGAGCTGTCTCCGAGTGGCTAGCAGTGGTATCGGGCTCATGGAGGGCAACAAAACAGCCGCGTCCTTTTCTTAACTTTTTACGTGCTCTGTCTTTGTGCCACCCACCTCAACTGCTCGAAATCGGCGATGACTCACAGCGTGGTAAACGACCCGCTACTGCTCGACGCGCTGTCGTGGCGAAAATTTGAGGAACTGCATTTCTTACACAAAAAAGAGGAGGCAAGACGGTCTGTTTGCGAGGGTGGTCTATTGAATATCACCAGAGTGCAATACAAAACGTTCGCAGGACTCTTCCTCTTCGAGAAGTACGACCTGAATGAACTTTCGCAATGTTTGAAGGGGCCTGCCGTGGGCACCAGCGCGCAGAAAGTGAGGGCGCCGGGCATCGAGGCTCTCTGCATCACACTGCAGCGTCCCGCCTATCAAACCAGGCTTATAGATTTGTTTGTGAACAGTTTGCGGCCACTAAACGCGGTTAGACCCAACTCTAGCCAACACGAGTATCTTTATCCCTGCTGTCTAAATAAAGACAAGTGTTGTGTTATGTCATCGCTTTAAGTATTGAAGCAGATTGTATATAAAGGTATTTTGTCTTGTTTTTAGGCGTTTAATAACTGTTCTGATAACGAGCCTTGCTGTCTTGATGGCGCACAAAACAGACTCAAGGTGACAGACGAAGAGCGCAGTCGAAGCTCCGCCTCAAGCACGAGCTTTCTCGTCTTGAAAGCGAAAGAGTTCTCGAGCAGCTACAGGCAGACAAAGCGCGGCGAAAGACAGCGAGCTTGTGGGGAAAAATGCTTTAAACAGAACAGAGCCACAGAGGAAGCCGCAATGCTATCGCAATCATTTCTTTTTATAGTGTGGAGAGGAAAAATTAACTTGTTCTGCGACGTACCGGGATCGTCATAAAAGTAGGTCTCACCACTAAATATGGCTCCTCCAGCAATATTTTCTGCTATGAGTGTTTCTATATGGCTCCTCCGGTATTCTGAAACAGTAAGTGTGTCGTCGACGCTTGCAGTCGTGGAGCAGGGAAGCCGCCTTGTTGAACACAGGGCCGCGGTATCACGGTAAGGCCACATGCACGGTACAGAGTTTTAGGCACGTGACGCCGGTACGAGCCACGCATGTGACGGTAACGGTTTGCTAAAAATCTTCAAGACATTTGTTCCCGTAGAACTGCAAAATCGAAAAACTGTTTTGTCCGGATGTGATCCAGATTGCGGGATAAGTCCGTCCGCTAGAGGAAAGATAAAATAAAATAAAATTTACTTGACGCTAAGCCTGCAACTGGAGCTCACTTGTGTTTTCTTGTATTTTTGTTAACTGCCTGCGACACCCCTATTTCGTTATCAGCGGGAAAAAAACAATCAGTTTCTTTTTCCGTTGATAACGGCGGGCTTTGTTATCAGCGAAAAAAGAAAGACTTTCAAGAGTTTAAAAGGCCAAAAATATAATTATGAAGAAACAAAACATTTCTGTTCATCAGTAGAAAGGCGTTTGCGCCAGGCAGGAATCTAACGAATAGCATTTCGACTAGTAAGCGACTTTCTTTCCAGCATATCACGACACATCGGCGTGACTAGAGGTGGAATTAACGTGAAACCTTTCCTTTGCTAGGTGTCCAACATTTCGTGAAGCACTGCAGTTCCCACTTTGCCAGTGACTATGAACAATTTGACCAAACGCGCCCCTATATTTTTTTTTGTCGCATATAAGAAAAACATTTTAGGGGAAAAAAAGAATACATTTAGATTTTCAGGATCTATTTCGTCTTCTCGGGGAAGTCAGATATTTCACACTGCAAACATTTATTATTAAAACGCACGTTTAAAAAAAAACAAAAAAACATTACGTTTGTTTGTTTGTTTTTTAGCGCTACGATTAAGAAAAATATAGATCACAATTTCGACTTGAGTATTGACAATATTCCAGGATACTGACATGAATTCAACTAAATGTAATAAAAACACAGTAAAAACGTTGACAGCCATAGATTGTGTTCTCTTTATGCACACCCTTTCTTCGAGCACCATCTTTATGATAGTAAGCATTGGGCGCCTTGCACGTTCTTTTCAGATTAGTGCATCTCACTATTTCTTTTGATACCAGGAAGATTGTATTCAGAAATCGGCCCCTCCCTTATAGCCTCGGGCAATTTCCCAGCTGGCGCAAATACTACCACCGCGTTCGTAAGAAACAGAGGTTGAAAGGAGCTTTTCTTAAAACACGTGCATTTTACCACATCGTAGGAAATTGCGCCCGCATGACTAATTTGAAGACTCCGTAAAGGACACCCAACTTCTGTAAACCTAGCAGCAAGAAGCTTATTTATATTGAGATTCGCTTCGTTGTTCCTTTTTTTTTAATTTCCGTTTTCTTCATCTTCCACAGCTTTCAAATCTGTTCCGGCATCATTTCAGTTTATTTTTTCTGAGATTTTTATTGGAAGCGTTATTTCCGACGTTCCGTTGAAATGTGAACGGCGCCTGTGCTATCAGCCGGATACGATGATAAGCCTCCGAAATATGCTCCAGGCAATCTGGCTATGTTCTTCTCATATTGATTTAGTTTTCATTGTCTAGACGATCTTATTGCTGAGACGACCGCAATGGTGTGAACCAATTCGTAATAAAATGTTGCTATAGGCATACGTATTTTATTCTAAATATATAACATACGTGCTGGTACAAAAATCTCTTCAGAAAAAATAGGCGTGTAGCGAGCGGCTTTTATGTTCAGTGCAACACCATTCTCAGCTGATATGGGGTTTTATCTGAGATGTGCATCGCTAAGCACTCAAAGTGATTGTCATGCTTTTGCTAACGACTGTAATATTAAATTAACGTGTTTGAGGTTTCTCGTTAGGTGCGTAGCTGTGTTTGATCTGCGTTATATACCCAGCTATTTTCAAATTTACGCTCTTTGAGCTGAATTTACTCAGTTGCTGTGGCGAAGAAAATCAAGTTCCCTCAAAATCCACCTGTTTTAGACATTTTTGCTGTTTTTACCTTTTAATCTTACTTCCTGGTGCAAATACCAGACACGATCAAAAGACGCGTGGGTATTCTTGAAAATAAAAAAGCCTCCACTTAATAGAATTTTCGACAGAAATTATAAAATGTGAATCCATCAGTCTTCTTTAAACTGATGCATTGTTACGAAAAATTGCCGAACTGTGGAGAGAATGTCTCGGCAGAGCTGTCTGGGCACTTAGTCACATTAGAAAATTTGTTTTACTTCCCTGACGAGGTTTTTCTGCTTAAAACTCGCTATACAATTTAATTTTAGCGTTTGCTGGAGCGATCGCTACTCTATGTACTCTTTCTTCGCATGCCCTGGATATTTCAGGCTAAATAGGAACAAAGAAAGGTAAACCCTACCGTTTTTCGTGTCTGACCGCTTTGTAGAATCTCTTGCCTGTCCAGAGTGCTTCAAGGTTGAAACCAAAGTTGATTTACGCCCGCTACTTTTAACGGAACCCATTCTTCATAAAATATGATAAAACCTCGAGCTTCAGAGCTTAATCTAATTAGTCAATGCTCGGAGCGACTATCTCGGGTGAGCGAGTGCGGTTTTATCAACCCTAACCTCATAGAGTATGTTGAAGCCTTCCCGGGCAGATAAGCGAATTTATATGTTTTGAGAAACAAAAAACCGAAATACGACTAAAATTGAGCAAACCATTATGGTATTTGACTTGTGCTACCAAGGCAAGTAGCCGGATCACCGTTGAGATAGTGAAGTTCTCGAATGTTTTCCAACGGGGTATGTAAATCCGTAATTTTTTATTTTATTTCTGGCTTTGCATAACTTCAAATATATAGACCTTTTGCTAAATTACCCAGGCATCAAGGAGAATGCAGGGAATTGCGTTCGACGCGCCCCACGCGCTTGCCTTTCCCGTATAAAAGATTTGAAGTAAATAACCAAAATAAAACGTCGACGAACGCGCGTGCAAGATGCATTTTGTTTCAGGCATTTTGTTTAGAAAAGTTAGTACTGCTGAGGCCAGCATGTGCGACGCGTGGAATACCAATCCCTGCATTCTCCTTGATGCTTGGGTAATTTAGCAATAGGTCTATTGAACCTGTTTGTTTCGTGGGTTCTCGAAAAATTGGAAAAAAATCAAAGAAGTTTACATTTCACTGTAATGCTCAATTATTGCGCAGCTTTCGAGGAGGAGGAGGGAAGAATACGGAGAGGAGGGTATCCTTCTCCGTACATTCTGTTCCTCCTCTCCCTCCCTCCCTCCTCCTCTCCTCCTCTCCTTCTCCTCCCTCCTCCTCCCATTCACCTACACTCCTCCTCCTCCCCTCCCTCCCTTTTTCCCTCGTGACGTCACTCGTGACCCTAGTGACTCTCGTGAAGTCCTTGTGAAGGCCACTGTGAAGGTCGTGAACTTCGTTGGGACCTTCACGAGTGACCTTCGTGATGACACTTGTGAAGGCCTCTGAAAGTCACTGTGAAGGTCGTGACCTTCATGAGTGACCTTCGTGACGTCACTCGTGACCTTAGTGACCCTCGGGACGTCACTCGTGACCCTGGTGACGTCATAGGTGACATCACGTGTGACGTCTTATGGGAAACGTCTCATAATGCAAAACGCGGTTACGCCGACGGCGGCGGCGACGCAGCTCAATCCGGAAACGGGCACCTAAGAGCTGCGCACTAAAAAGAGACATAATTGTTTCACATTAGCAATGGTCTCTGACAGAATGAGAACGGCAGGGCGTGCAGAACGGCAGGAACATGAACGGTGAAACTGGGCGTAGCGCGGCGCTCGCCATTAGGTGCTCCGCAGTCGCACCGCGCGGCCTTTTCTGAGCCGACTGCAGATCCGTGCAACGCGGCGCCACGCGGAAGTGACGTAGTTAGGCCAGCACCGGTTGCTATGGGTAGGGCCGCGCGGCACCCGTCTTTTCATCGCTCATGTGTTCCCTTGTTAAGCAGCGGACACATGAGCACACTGATCTCTATGTCTATTTGCTGGATCGCGTTTGACCAGTTCCGCCTTCGGCGGGAATGCGGCCACGGTCGGCCATCTTTTTGGTAGAGTTATATTATTTCTAGCCATCATAGTAATATAACGGACAGCGCTATGGCGCCAGGCTGCCATAAATATAGCCGTGGGACTAGTACACTGTACCGTGGGGCATATTCAGTGCTTGATTGAAGTTGTTCGACGAAGCAGGGGCTTGAAACCCGGCGTGAACGGTAGCCCCATCTTTGAGGACCCGGCGAAAGTTCTACGAAAGCGCAGCACCGGGGGAAAGCAGCTCAATGCTTTTTACGATGCGACTTTCGATGCGTGCTGTGCTGCTTGTGCCCGGTGCTACGATTTCGTGAAACTTTCACCGGGTCCTCAAAGATCGGGCTAGCGTTCACGCCGGGTTTCAACAATATGTTTCGTCGAACAATTTTAATCAAGAACGAAGTATCACCCACGGCTATTTTTATGGCAGCCTGCCGCCACAACTGCCACAACACTGTCTGCCATGGAGGGATGATAGTGGCAGCACCAGGTGTACATTCGCTAGAGGTAATATAACTCTACGAAAAAGATGGCCCCAGTGGCCGAATTCACGAAGAGGGACAAACGCGATCCAGCAAATAGACATAGAGATCAGTGCATGAGCAATGAAAACGGGCGCCGCGTGGCAGTATCATAGCAACCGGTGCTGGCGTCCCTACGTCACTTCTGTACGGCGCCACGTCGCTCGGATCTGGTCGATACCGATAAAGCCGCGCGGTCCGCCTGTGGTGCACTTGAGGGCGAGCGGCGAACGACTTGCGGCCCCCAGCTTCACCGCTCATGTGTTCCATGCTTTAAGCGTTGTCGAAGGAAGCACGCGCTCGAGCCGGTACAACTGAAACTCCTCTCAGCCGATGTCACCTTGTAAGTTATTATAACAACGACAACTATGCCACAGTGACACGCTATTTTTAGAAAACTGTTCAGTAATAAAATTTAAGCAAGAATTTATTTCTTTGGACGAGCCACGCCCGCATGTAAAACTTGTCCTAATTAGATAAATGTCGCGTTACCACCCCGCTTGAAACAAAATTAGTAAAGAGGGCGCAGCACAAATTGAACTGCTTATTCCTTTTAACCGAACCCTGCTGAATATTTTGGAGACGATTCGCGCAAATATTCTTCTAAGCTGCAGGAAGCGAGCAAACTATACTCGTTTACAGAAGCAGTCTACCAAGCTCGTAAAACAGAGAAGAACACATTTAGAGCAAAATGTTTCGCTTTCTCATGCGAAATTTCTAGTCTGAAATTTCTGACTCCCTTCGTAATATACAGAAAAGAAGAAATAAGCATTTTTTTTCTCAATGTCAACTTGCGTTTTTCAACGTCCGCGAGTGACTAACACAAATCAAAACTCTTAACATTGAGTCCCCCTGGACGATACTTACTTTCGAACTTAGTGAGGATTATGCGTTACGTAGAATTCTTAGTAAAGGTGATTCTTTTAATACACTTCTTGTGACAAACAAGACAGTAAAAAACTAATATTTTAATCCATATTAAGGCCTTGATTGCGCACTTAGAGTGAAATGCGCTTTCCATCCATCTGCGCACGTGGATATCACGCGGAGTGTAGTTTTACTTACAAGCTAAAGCCATCCTCTCTTGGACCAAACCAGAAATGATCAAGTATTAAGACGGCAGGAGTTTCGAAGATATGCCCTATTGTAGTCCCATCGAAACACTCTCGTAAGGGGCTATCCTGGTCCCGTCAATATCTGGGTCCTGAATAACGAATCCGAGCTGTCCTTCTCCTATTGAATGCATGACGAGCAAATTAAGTGGAAGCCCGCTATCACTTTGCATTACCATGCAAACAACCTCTGCAGAACAAAGAAGTAGAGACAGCTAAGATCCCATTTCGGAGGACAAAGGCGCTTATGCAATTTTATCAGAATACCCGCCAGCCCTGCTTTGGTGAGCAATAAGAATGCCGGGAATATTAGATAAACGAACTATTGTTTCATAATTACTATGGCAGTGTCACCATTCAGGGTGTCTTGCAATTGTATTTTACATTGGATATGACTTATTTAGGGTAGCACATCAAAAACAGGATGTCACGAAAACGAACTTTGTATATATTAAATGTAATAGGAAGAGATTCTTAGGCTTAGGAATATTCAATCAAACGCGCTGTTACAAAGCAGCAGCCACTGCTGCTTTGTAACAGCGGTCACCTGGGCATATTAAAAAAAAAAGAAGGCGCTTCACAAGTGGTTAGGCCTATTGCGATTGTAACGCAAAATATTTTATGGGTATGTCTGCAGAGTTCTGAACTAGTAAAAAAGCCTTTATATTTTTGTTTTGTTTTCCTTTTTTCTTTTATGCTTATAAGGGCGAAGCTGAGAAATCTTCGTCCTTATAGACGTGAAACGTATCGTCGTGCGAGGGGTTTTGAGGTATGCCCTCAAAAGGGTAAATTTAAACAAATTTTTTGTCTTATTTTTACGAGAAATTAGTAAAACACAAAAACTGAATGAGTTGTTCTGGATAAACGAAATACTTAGCTGCGAAACAAATAACTTTCATTATAAAATTACACGACGTTTCAGAAACCTTTGTGTGATTGCCGAGTATTCTTTTGATTTATGTGATTTATGTGTATGCTCTGTTCCTTTAAAAAGCAAAAAAAAAAACACCTCAGCAGAGTGTGGCATATTCGGCTTCAAGGTGCATGTTCGTTTTATCCTCACATTTCCCCTAGAATTGAAAAAGAAAAGAAAAGCTAAAGGGCCGCGTTCCCACTTGTGCTTAGTAAGAACATACTGGCAACGGAGACAGTGAAGACGACACGTCATTTCTGCAACCCTAGTTTTTTTTTTTTAATTCTTCTGACCTTTTTATTCGTCACCCTTTCTTCTATCCCGTTACAATGAGCCGTCTACCCTGTTTGATCTCCAGGCGAGTCTGTGGCCATATCTACTCACTAAAAATTACCCAGCAACTCATTTGCTGGCATAACTATAAATAGGGTGATATGGTGTCGTGGGTCCAAGGATGTGAAGCAAAGTACACACCAGGATATCACCAGAGGTAGGCTGTGATGGGAAATAAAAGAAAACAACATATGAGTAAGTTCAAAGTAAGTTTAATTTTGAGGAAGTCGAATCATTCTGTGCGCTTTAGTGAAGGAACCGGACATAGAGCGACATAGGTGTGTGATTGCTCATGCGTTTAATTAAAAAATGAACGAAAATTGGGAGGTCAACTTCTGAAGGGTACGCAGTATCGATGGATGACTTCAAGAATATAAAGAATATGAGCTGATAGCTAACCGTAGATAATCCTAGTGCGATTCTTCCTTAAAACTCTTCCTTATATTTTCAATTTCATGAGGTTTTTCTTAGAGCCTTTTATTTGCTCTCGCTTTGGCATCTATGATTTATATTTAGTCAAAACACAGTTTTTCTGTCAAACTCAGACCTCCAGAACGTACACCCATCCTTAGCTTCTCTGTCTGTCTCTCTCTTTATCTTTGTGCTCCTTATCTTTGTATTCCTGAGAATATACACGCTTTTGTGGCGTCTGCTTTTCTCATTTTGATTTTTTTTGGGTACTCACGCTGCCTTCTGAATTCACAATTTGTATTTTAGAGTCAAAATAGAATTGTGCTAATTTTTGTTACAAATTGCCATCTCAAATACCTCGAGGTTGTTCCAGTCCAAAACAACAAATCTGATTGGTTAGAAATTTGGTTAATGCATTTATTAATTGAATAATCTTTTTGACATTGTTTTCATTAATGCAAGTCAGCAAACCATTTATAGTATTTCATGAGAAAGAGTACTCGTTTTGTAAGGGGCAGTTAAATTTCCAATGTATTGTTTAAGCCAAAGAGCAATCATCTTTTTCATCACTCATACAAACAATGAAGTCCAAATATTAGCGGGTCAGACACAAATTATGCTACTAAAATTTTTCGTTTCTTTTTCATCTCAGATATTGAGTGCAATTGATCAAATGTTATATCTTTATTTATTTACTAACTATAAGCTTTGTCCATAACCACAGATGTGTCTGGGTATCATACAAACAAGGATCTTAATTTTATCTGTAACTTCCAATGTGCTATATTTTTATAGCACATTTTATAGACCCGCGGAAAAAAGACGGGACTAATGCAGATATTTGAGCCCAGAAAGCAAACAAATCGACCCGTCTGCTGATTGCAAAAACAGAGAAATGAATTATTACTTGCCTCATGATTTATAGTATCGTCCAGAGAGCAAAAAGGAGGATGCTGTCATCTCGACTAGCCTTCTTGTCGTTAACGCGTGATATTTCATCGCGGGGAACAATATATTTTCTGTAATAGGAACCTCCCGTTCTGTAAGTTAAGCCAACACGGTGAACTGGCAAAATAAGAGGTCGCTGAACAGCCATTAGTTCTACCTCACTATTGCTAGCTCATTGTCTCTCAGCCCAACGTCGGGAGACTGATGTGAAAATTATCTGCTCTATAATAGTGTCTGTAGATGGCTGTTCTATTCGTAATTGTTCCACCAAGTGGTGAGTACCTTAAACTTCATTATAGAAGATAAACATTTTAAGATTCCAACTTGAGACCGCCTTGAAACTTTTGTCGGCCGTTTAAAATAATGGAGTGTGTGTATGTGTTTTATTGAATGCTTTATGTTTTATTGAATGATACCTACATTATTCCAGTCCAGAAGGCGTTATTTCGTCAACTTCTCACGTAACCGGAATGAAAGCTCGAGTGCAGCGAAGGAAATAAAGAAGAGAAAACAACGAAGCTGCAACGAGATTAAGTCATGTTCACCTTCTAAACTGCAAAAACTCTAATATAGACGCGTTAAAAAAAAATACGGAGAACACCTAAGCACTTTTTATAAGTTGTGAATGGGAAAGCATGAATGTCGTTCTTCCGCTCCCTTAGTTCGTCTGCGGTGTACTGAGGTGAACGTCCACGTTTCGCTACTGCCATGATTGCGGCCGCCGACGATATAGATGCCTCAGGCGCCGCCATGTTCCTCGGCGCCGAGAGGAGCATAAGCGGCCCCAGACCTTCCTCCCTCCCCGCTCTCCGGCAACGCCTGATACGAGAGCGGCGGCCGGGCACGCGTAATCCTGGGCGCCGGGAGGAGCAGAATCGGCCGCAGCAGCACCCCCCCCCCCCACCCTTCTCAAGGACTGATGCGAGGGCGGCGGTTGAGCGCACGCCGCCCTCTCCCTTTAACCGGCGTGCGGGCCGCAGCGCCAGGAAGAGGGCTTCTCAGTGGGGTGGCGTTCCTTGGAACTATGACGCGTCGCAGCCAAGGGGAATTTATCGCTCACTCCGCTCAGCCGGAATTTAGGTGTGGTTTCGCTGAGCCGGAATTAAACTGCCGTGTTTCGCGGTTACAGACAACGCCGGCCGCGCTCCATTGGACAGTTAATGCTTTCGCATTAAAAAAGTGCACTTTGTTCGACAAAGACAGAAGTGACCGAAAGATGGTGAGCAAATTTAGTAGTCGTTCATCTTGTTTCTTATCACAGTAAGTTAAAGAGTGGCGCTTTTTATTTTTGCAGTTCTTGTGCTTTTTGTTTGGTTTTTCTAATTTCAAAGCAATTAGGCTCCCCCCCCCCCCCTAAGTCTGGTACCAGCGATTTTTTTGTTCGGCAAAGAATCAAACGTTTTTGTTACATGACGATCGATCTTAAATCTTGCAGCACTTGCAAAAGAGTTTTGGCTTCAGGACTTATTTTCAGACAGTTTCTCTTTTTAAATATACAAACCGGAAGTAAGCCGACATGGGCACGCAAGAGCGCACCACTCTGTCATTACCTAGATTTAAGGTTCTTTATTTGTGAAGCAGAAGACAACTATATTGCTGAAGAACACAAGCAGACGTTAATAAAACAAAAGTGTTGACACTAATTTTATTATAATTGATAAAGATGGAAAGAACCAGTTGCATGCACGTTTAAAGAGCAAGCATGAGCTTATACATTTCGCTTGACGTCATGAAAAAGTAGCATTTTCTGCTGATTTGCAAGCCGGTTTCTAAATACAACAATTCTTCAACCTTCGAAAAAAATAGGCCCACTGCTGATAATACGCACATCCGTTCTAAATATTAGAAAAATAATGTACGATCTGTTCCGCGTAGTTTTTCCTCTGGTAAATCACGTGCCATCCTAAATCGTATTAAGAATAATAACTTTCTTTTTACATTAAGAAAAAATATTTTACGCAAAATACTTGCTGCTAAATACATGAAAAACTATGTATCACGAAGAAAATTTCCAGCAGCCATTGATCACATTGACTGGAAGAAAAAGGGTGAGAGGCTAAGGTTTGTTTCAGACGCTGACGATTTTTAGGGAGATTTTGGCAATATTATGATTTAGCAAGCATGCAGTCCTAAACTTATATTCAATTATTTAGGCTGTCTAAATTCTAAGTTTATTTGTATAAAATAGTACTATAACCTTGTTTTTCTGGGTTTTTTCCTAAATGAGATCCGCTGAGAACAGCAGTTCAAGTTTCCTTTAAAATTGTCCGTTAGCTATGTTCTCCTTCGGAGTGACGTGCAAAAACCGCGCATGCGTATTCAACCCAAAAAGGCCACGGCATTGAAGAAATGATAGCATGGCAACCGAGCCCTCTATACGACGCGTACTTGGTTATGTCTTCGGCGTGCTTCAGTCCCAAATCTCGACTGCTCCTTCAGAATATCTCATCCCCACGCGAGCGTTTCGTTGCATACGAAATGGGATAGTTTCAAGCAGGCACACCAAAAACGCGAACACTATGAATAAAAAGCGATAACCGAAGTCTGAGCATGCATGCTCGAGCACTCGCGGATCATGGGAAGCACGCTATCATCGCCGGCAACATCTTCATCTATAGTGGTCCAACACGTCTTTTCAACGGAACTGTAGGCGACTCAAAGCTCCCGCTGGATTATTTATTTATTGCAAATAAAAGCCGCTTTACGAATATTTGTTACTGGAGCAGCAAAAAGACAGGACAAGACTCGAGACTACAAAATGAGCCATACCATTCTGGCGTTCCCTCATGTGGCTTTGTTTACACGCGTGTAGCACGACACGGTTAGCGCAAAAAGCGTGCACCAGGTTTTGTAGTTGTAAAAAAAGAACTAGTGTAGAAGAAAGTTGTCGTTCGGGGCAGTTGCTTAAGCTCTAATGTGGAAGGTCGCCTAAGTGAAAAGCAGAAAAGCGCTGATCCGGTGTTAGCGTCAACATTGTCGTGCATTATACACCCGCCGGCAATATGAAGGTGAACACCTTACCTGGTTTCTTGCCTGTATTACGGCTCCCTAAAGCTACATTAACTCTCAACGTCTCAAATGGTACGTGGCTTGGGGTCTAAACTTTGCGTTCTAGCCCTCTTCTGGAACAGAGCCTGTTCCAAAACTTGCAGGAGTGTCAAAAACAAGAAGACGAATGTTCACCTTCATATCGATCACGGGTGTACATCTATGCCTCGGTTGTCGTAAGGATGGGTTATCTTACGTTACAGTAAGCGTAAAAATGGACGTTATTTGTAATTATCTTCAAGTTGTGAACGACATGAAATAAATAATCCTCATAGGAAATATACCGAAATATAGATCACGCTTCGAATCGTAGCCAAGAAAATTGATTTCTAACATGAACTATTTTCAGTTTAATGACAGTTGATAATGTAGCTTTTCCGAATGATACTCAAGAACACGAAGCGTGTATATAAATTGCGTGTTTTATTAACCGATGAGGTATACGTTGCGACGAACATCATGCCAAATTCACGGCCTGGTTGTACAAGTTTCAGGTTTGTTATAAATATTAGGGTTCACTACCATGCATGAGCGTTCCTTTCGGTTAAGAATAACGCTACCGAATCCCAAAACAAAGATATATTTATTACCGACAAACTGAAAGAAACAACGACGTTACAAAGCAGAAACTGGGAGTTTCGGCCACTACATGACAATAGAATGCTTCGTACACTTTGAGTCTACAGTGGATCACAACACCACCTTTAGCGCAAACAATTTGACTAAGAGTGGCTAGACCCTGTGCTTCACATGAATGTGGTTTTATTTATAAATGGTTTATTTACATTGTTATAATTTTTAGGGCATTTTGCTTGACTTCTTTTTTTCATGTAGTAAAGCGTACTGCACAATGTAGTCCCAGGTTCTTCGATCTTGTTTTCGTCTCCTTGAAAAATTAAATAAATAATGACGCACATTTTATGTTTTATTGTTAAAAATTTATATGTGATCTGCAACCTTTTCTACTACATCGTGTTTCCGGTTCGCTTATAGTAAAAAGAAATTTCGACTAGCGAGATTTACCTAGAATATGAGCTGTGTACCAGGTTTCTACCCAGCTAAAGTGATGCAGATCTTACTCTTGTTCCACAATAATAATTAAAATAATCCGAAAGCTGCACTTATTTAATTGCTATTCAAGTCAAAAAGTGCAGCGTTTTTCCAGAACTAAGGAAACCCGAACGCGCACCCGAACTATTCTGTAGAAGCGCGGAGAGTACATGAGAACGGAACCGGGGCGGCGGAAGTGGGGAGGCGAGGGAGCGTGACAGCACAGCGCGACCACGTGGGTATTTCACAACGGCCGCTGCCGGAGAGAGGGCGGGGGGGGGGGGGTTAGAAGAGAGAGTGTCGCCGGAGCAAGAACAGCGTCCTACAGAAGGAAGGGAGGGGGAGCGACACAGATCCTTGCAGAGTGACGAACGACAGGGAGGGAGGAAGGGGTGGGGGCAGTGCCTTTGCTTTAGAGTTTGGTTTTGCGCTTGAACATATGCATTTTTTTTGCCTAGAAGGGGCACTAACAGCTAAGACTATGGACGAGTCCTGCGACCACGTTCAGGACATGGTAAAAAGAGTCAAGCGTTGCGGTGCGTGTGTTTTTCTCGTCAGAGTCTTTAGAGCTGTCGAATCTTCAGCGACATCATCCCCGTTGCTCCGGCAAGAAAGGGCGGTCCGCCATCAAATAGACCACGTGAAGCGTGACGGCGGCGAGGGATGGACTCCATGGTAACGTGTTTGTGAGAGTCGTAAAGGCTCGGCACTGCTGTGTATTTTTTTTGTGTCTTGAGTATTTAGAGCTCAAAAGACGAGGCAATAAACAATGCGCTAGGCGGAACGAGCTCTGATGGGCTTTGCGAGTCTCTGAGGTTCCCTCTCTGTCCAAATTAGGTGGCCGAGAAAACTTTGCTATGGACTTTTAGTGGAAGGATTTTTCTTTATGCGCAGTGGATGCCGTGTGTAGAAATGGAAAACCTCCAGCTTACCCTGTTGGCTATCATAAACTACGTGGACTTCGTCATATGCATTACACAATCTAGCTAATGCCAGTTTCGAACAGCTGTATTACAAATACAATGCTTCCTAAACAAAGCTGACTGAAGTTGCATTGTTTCTTTTTCATACACAACCTTTTCATATATATAACCAAAAAGGCGTGCTGCTTTGCTACTCATAACTTTTTTAGAAAATATTAACAACAAATGAATACAAAATATTAAAAACGCGGAGCGTCCGTCGTTTTACTTGCTTTTGTCAAGACGACCTTAGTTATACTCTGACGAAACAAATATACGTGTAGCGAACAAGCGGGCGACACCATCTACACCGTAGAGCAACGTGCACCAACGCACGCACTGCGAACGAGGCAGGAGCCTCGCACCACGAGCGACACACACGCGACACAGAGCTCCGATGGAACACGCCGGCAGGAACCCAGGCTCGTCTCATCTGCCATAGACATTATCTCGGACTGGCCCGTTTGTAAATATCTATCTGTAAATTATGTAAATAACAAGTGTGTCAGCAAAGAATGCCTCTCGGTATGTTGACCACAAATTGGTGACCCGGACTGCCAGATACCTTGGACTACGTGCCTCCAACTCCGAGATGTCCCACCCCGATGGCCACGGAACATCAGATGGCGATGCAGCGGCCGGGTCTGCTACCGCTCCTTCACACGCTGCCGCCATCCACCTGAAGCTGCCCGATTTTTGGACGAATGATGCAGAACTTTGGTTCCTTCACGCGGACGCCTTTTTCCGCAACAACCGCATCAATTCTCAGCGAGCCAAATTTGATCATGTCGTGACGGCCCTGCCCCAGGCGACCACATCAATCGTAAGAGATCTCCTCCGTGCTCCTCCGGAAAATCCTTACGATGGCCTAAGGGATGCGTTGATCCAGCGTACTACCGCCTCCGAGCAGAAACGGCTGCAACAGTTGCTGACCGCCGAAGAACTAGGCGACCGCAAGCCGTCCCAACTTCTTCGCCGC
This sequence comes from Ixodes ricinus, assembly GCA_037355805.1. Classification (NCBI taxonomy): domain Eukaryota; kingdom Metazoa; phylum Arthropoda; class Arachnida; order Ixodida; family Ixodidae; genus Ixodes; species Ixodes ricinus. The sequence goes on along the minus strand of JAZHYW010025743.1, from coordinate 3,870 downwards.
ATGCAACAGCTACTAGGAGATAGAGCCGACAACCTGGATAATTCACTCATCCGCGAGCTCTTTCTCCAAAGGCTTCCCAACAACGTGCGCATGATACTTACAACATCCGACACAACGTCCTTGGAAGCGTTAGCACGCATGGCGGACAAGATCATGGAGGTTGGTTCCCCAGCTATTTACGCCACCCACCAAGTGCTTCCTACGCAGCAGGCTCCACCTCTCCCCACCGACATGAAGCTTTTTGAGATCATCCATCGTCTCTCATCAAAAGTGGACCAACTATCGGTGCAGGTTGCCGAACTACGAGCGTCGACCACCTTTCGTCCCCGGTCTCGCTCCTCCAGTTTCCACCGAACAACTGGACGCAGGAGCTCTCCAAACTCAACAAACCGCATCTGCTGGTACCACCAAAAGTTCGGTGATGCGGCAAACAACTGCTCGCCACCCTGCTCTATGGGAAACGCCAGAACACCACGTTAAAGACGGCCAATGTGGTGATCCCCGAAAAGAGCCGTCTTTTCTTCATCACTGACAGGACCACCAAAATTCGATACCTCGTGGACACAGGCGCGGAAATCTGCGTTTATCCTTCAACTCCGGAGGACCGCCGACACCGTCAGCCTTTGACATCTCTAGCAGCGGCCAATGGCTCAGCTATTAACACCTATGGTGAGAAATCTATCACTCTCGATCTCGGATTAAGACGGACTTTCCGTTGGATATTCATAGTCGCGGATGTCAAGTACCCCATCCTTGGCGCGGACTTCTTACAGTTCTTCAACCTAACCGTCGACATGCGTCAGTACCAGCTTCGCGATGGTGAGACGCATCTACACGTCCAGGGAATAGAGGTCCGAGACCAAAAGCTTCAACTTCACCAGCCATGTCCTCCAGCCTCGACACAATGGGAAGCACTTCTCTATCACTTCCCGAGACTAACACGACCATCGTTCCATGCCGCATCCACGCAGCACACCATTACCCACTCCATCGAAACTACCGGACCACCCGTCTTCGCTCGACCCCGGCGACTAGCTCCCGAGAAGCTAAAAATCGCAAAGAACGAGTTCGAACACATGATCGAGCTTGGTATTGTCCGGCCTTCATCGAGCAGCTGGTCGTCCCCCTTACACATGGTCCAAAAGAAAACTGGAGATTGGAGGCCTTGCGGCGACTACCGTGCACTAAACAAAGTCACGGTACCAGACCGGTATCCCATCCCACATATTCAGGATTTCTCCGGGGCCATTGCAGGGGCGGCTATCTTCACCAAGCTAGATCTCGTGAAGGCCTACCATCACATCCCAATTGCACCAGAAGACATTCCTAAAACAGCGATTGTAACACCTTTTGGATTGTTTGAATATGTGCGGATGCCATTCGGCCTCAGAAACGCCGCTCAAACATTCCAGCGTTTTATGGACCAAGTGCTGCGAAACCTTCCATTCTGTTTCGCATATTTGGATGACATTTTGGTGTTTAGCAAGACATCTGAAGAGCACCAATGTCACCTTCGAACGATCTTCGAACGTCTAGACGAATTCGGTGTCACCATCAATGTGCAAAAATGCACATTCGGCGTGTCCGAACTGGACTTTCTCGGACACCACCTCAACAAGGACGGCATTCAACCTCTGTCGTCGAAAGTCCAAGCGATCCAGGATTTTCCACGACCAACCAATGTGCGACAACTCAGAGAATTCCTGGGACTTATCAATTTCTACCGTCGCTTTCTCCCAGGATGCGCTGCTGTACTTCGCCCACTGAATGCTTTCCTCGCGGGAGTCAAGGCGAAGACTTCACCCCTAGCCTGGAACCCCGCAGCCGAGGAAGCCTTCGTCAGAATCAAGAACCAGTTAGCCAACGTGGTACTCCTGACGCATCCCAGATCGGACGCTCCAACTTCCATCATGGTCGATGCCTCGGACACAGCGATCGGCGCAGTTTGTCAGCAGTTGATTGATGGATGCTGGTGCCCCATCGCATTCTACTCGAAATCACTGTCCCCTACCGAAGTGAAGTACAGTACCTTTGGACGTGAGTTACTTGCCACCTACTCCGCTGTCAAGCACTTTCGTCACTTTCTGGAAGGGAGACAGTTCTTCATTCTGACAGATCACAAGCCGCTGACGTACGCCATTGCCTCTCGCAGTGCTGCGCACTCCCCGAGAGAAATTCGTCAGCTGGCATTCATATCAGAATTCACAACGGACATCAGGTTCATCAAAGGACAAGAAAACATTGTAGCCGATACTCTTTCCCGCGTTCACATCGATGCGTCTTTCATAGAACATCCACCTCTGGACTACTCGGCCCTCTCAGCTTCCCAGAAAAATGACTCTGAACTCCAGACGCTGCTCAGCTCCTCCTCCTGCTCACTGGAGCTCCAGGAAGTCCAGACAGACTTATCATCGCCAACACTGGTATGCGACGTTTCAACCGGTCAGCCACGTCCTTACCTCACTAGAGATTTTCGACGCCAAGCCTTCAACATACTTCATTCCCTGGCACACCCTGGCATCAAGTCAACACAAAGACTTGTTTCATCTCGGTATGTATGGCCTGGCATGAACTCCGACGTCCGACGCTGGACACGAGCCTGCATCAACTGCCAGAGAACCAAAGTCCATCGCCATACTGTCTCACCGATCTGCGACATTCCAGCTTCCCCACGGACGATTCAGCCACCTCCACATGGACATCGTTGGACCGCTTCCACCATCTCAAGGTTATCGGTACATCTTCACCGTCATCGATCGCTTCACCAGATGGCCTGAGGCGGTACCCCTAACTGATATCACTGCTGAAGCCGTTGCACACGCATTCCTCACTTCGTGGGTTGCAAGATTCGGAATTCCTACCACTGTAACCACAGACCGCGGAAGACAGTTTCAATCCAACCTGTTCGCAACGCTATCAAAACTGCTTAGTTTCCATCACATCTCAACGACGTCGTACCATCCGAGCGCGAATGGACTCGTCGAGAGATTTCATCGGCAGCTCAAAACAGCTATCACTGCCACGACGCCATCCGCATGGAGTGAATATCTTCCGCTCGCCATGCTGGGAATCCGAGCTGCGCTCAAGATCGACCTTGGATGCAGCGCAGCAGAGCTGGTTTACGGCACCCCGCTCCGCCTACCAAGCGACTTCTTCTGTGCTTCACCATCCAGCTCTCTGCCTGACCCTCTCGACTACGTGGAAAGGCTCCGCTCCCACATGGCCACCCTCCGTCCTTCACCCACACGTCGAACCCGGCAACAAAAACTCTTTGTGAGCCCCGACCTCTCCACCGCCACGCATGTCTTCGTGCGACACGATGCTGCGCGACGCTCCCTACAACCAGCATACGATGGTCCGTACAAGGTCCTGGGAAGAGCTGAAAAGCACTTTACCCTGGCCTACCCGAACCGCGAAGACCATGTCTCAATCGACCGACTAAAGCCTGCGTATATCCTGAGCTCGGACGACACGGACAACCTCACAACGTGCACTGCGAATGTGGGATGCTCTGCCACGATGGACATCACGCATCCAACTCAACCCGATCCAGCCCGTCCCCGCAACGTCCGCTTCACTCTCCAAAACACTACCAACTAGCGCGCAAACAGCGTCTTTCACCGCTATTCCGCTAGGGGGAGCCCATGTAGCGAACAAGCGGGCGACACCATCTACACCGTAGAGCAACGTGCACCAACGCACGCACTGCGAACGAGGCAGGAGCCTCGCACCACGAGCGACACACACGCGACACAGAGCTCCGATGGAACACGCCGGCAGGAACCCAGGCTCGTCTCATCTGCCATAGACATTATCTCGGACTGGCCCGTTTGTAAATATCTATCTGTAAATTATGTAAATAACAAGTGT